>BOPN01005909.1:12500-17500 GCA_017312705.2 Penaeus japonicus | reverse complement strand
CAAACAAACAAATGTCTTCCCACGTGACAAAGCGAATGATTCAATCAGAAGAAACCCGAAGCATTTGACCCTCCGTATCGAGACCTCGGGATATTAAATGTTTTTTTTATAAGAAAAAATCAAAAAAACAAAACAGACCGAAGCCACGATACCCCACGAACAAGCAAGAGGGGGAGGGAGGATATAGGATATACGGCCGGGATGGGGGGGGGGGGGCGTAGGGGTGGATGGGGAATGGGTGTCTTTATCCAGGACAGGTCTTCGCAAGCACCTTCAGGAGACGCTGACTTGGGCGACACTGACCACACAAGCGACAGGAGAGCTTTTGCTAGATGACTGAGTATTGAAAGAGAGGTGTGGGTGGGCTAGGGTGGGCTGGGGTGGGCTGGCGTGGGCTAGGGTGGGGTGTAGGTGGGTTGGGGTGATGTGTAGGGGTGGTGGAGTGGGGTGTGGGTAAGGCCAAGCACTCCTTGGCTGCTTTACAGTGTCTACACACACGCATATACACATACATACGTGCTCGCACATGTCCACTTATTATCCCTCATTTTTATACGTCTCACCCCCTCGTTTGTCTGTTTGTGTGCTGGCCTAATTTTCTTTATTCCCCCTCCTTCCTTCCCTCTCTTGTCCCTCCCTCCTTTCCCTCTCCTTCTCTTTCTTTCCTTCTCCTCTCCCTCCTTTTCCCCTCTCTCTACCTCCCCCTCATCTTTCCCCCTCTCTCTATCTCCCTCCCTAACTCATCTTATCCCCTCTCTCTATCTCCCTTCCCCCATCTTTCCCCCTCTCTTTATCTCCCTCCCTCCCTCCTTTCCTCCCTCCCATCTTTCCCTTACTTCCCTCCCTCCCACTTTTCCCTTCCTTCCCTCCCTCCCACCTTTCCCTTACTTACCTCCCCTTCCACCTTTCCTCTCCTTCCGTCTTCCCCCCCTCCCACCTTTCCTCTCCTTCCCTCCCTCCTTCTTCCTCTCTCCCTCCTTCTCCCCACCCCCCCAAAAAAAAGTCCCCTACGACCCAACGTCCTCAGACATGACATGACACCCTTTGACCTTCCTTCGACCTTTCTTGGCAGAGTCAAAATCGCCTGTCCTTATTCCTAACCTTTATAACTTGACTGATCGCCTCGCTGGAAGGATAGAAAGAGGGGGGTCGGTGGGAGTCAGGGTACGAGGGGGATGGGGAGGAAAGAAAGGTGAAGGAGGGGGGGAGGGGGGTTGAAGGTCGTTTAGTGCCATTAATGCCATCGCTTCGTCAAAGTCGTTCTGGCACTCTACTGCAGTTCCGGTCTGCAGTAGAGACGACGGGCCGCGTGGTGCAGTGAGGAAAGTGGAGAAGAGATTAACACGTTTTTTATTCATATGCTATGTACTAGGCCAACAAACACACACACACACACACACACACACACACACACACACACACACACACACACACACACACACACGCACGCACGCACACACACACACGCACGCACACACACATACACAAACACACACAATAATAATAATACTGATGATAATGATAATAATAATGATATCAATAATAATAATAAGATAATGATAATACTAATAATAATAATGATAAAAATGATAATACTAATAACAATAATAATGATAATAATAATGACAATAATGATAGCAATAACAATAAAAAGGTAATAATGGTAATGGCAAGAGTTATGACAATGAAATAATACTAACATTAAAAACAACAATGAAATAATAATACCAATAAACTGTAATGATGATAATGATGATAATGAAGATAATCCTAATAATGATATTCATTAATAATGGTACCTATGATAAAAAAATTATGATGGTGATTATAATGATAATGATAATGATAACAATGACAATATTAATAATTGTAATAATAATGACGATAATAAAAATATTAACAATAATATTAAATATGATTATAACACTAAAAATGATAATAATAATAATACCACCAACAACAATGGTAATTATAATAATAATGATAATGATAATAATAATAATAATAATAATAATAATAATAATAATAATAATAATAACAATAATAATAATATTGATGATGATGATAAAAGAAATAATGATGATAATTATGATAACAATGACAAATGTGCTCACAATAATAATACTGACGATGATGATAATAATAACAATAAGAGAATCAACAAAAACAGCAAAAACCAAATGCAATAAAGCCCACTGCCCCAACAACACCAACACTGCAACTATTTCTCCATCCAACACTGCAAAATGATAGTGGTGATGGTGACGGTGATGGCAGTGATGGTGATATCAATGATGGCGATGGTGATGGGGATGATAATGATGTCCTGATGATGATGATGATGGCGATGATGATGATGATGATGATGGCGATGGTGATGATGATGACGACAATGATGATGATGACGACGATGATGATGATGGAGATGATAATGATGATTGTGATGACGATGACAATGATGATGGTGATGATTGTGATGATAAAGCCAACCGCGCCAACAATAGCAACACTGCAACGGCCATCTATTCCCGATGTCAACATCTCTGTTCCGTATCTCCCCTAGTTAAATAATCCCTCGTGTGTCCATTCTTCATCCCAACAAAGACAGAGATGTCAACCAACAATAAACCGAGATTATAAAAAGGACAATCAGAGACAGACGAACAAACAGACTAACTGACTAAAAAAAAAAACGAGGTCAATTTCCACGAAGGAGTGACCTTGTCGTGTCAGGTCAGGCTGGCTTTTCCTTTGAGTTGGAGATAAAGCTTGAGGGAAAAAAGAAATGATATGAAAGAGATGGATAAAGAGAGAAGGGGGAAGGGAGGGAGGGAGGGAGGGAGAGAATGAGGGAGGGAGGGAGAGAGAGAGGGAGGGGAGAAATTGAAATTGAAGAAGGGAGGAGAGGGAGGAAAGGAGGGAGGGAGGGAAGGAGAAAGAGACAGGAAGAAAGAGAAAGAGAGAGGAAAACAAACAAATAAAAAAATGCATTTCACAGATCAGGTGAAATAAAAGTGAAAAAACAAACAACAAACAGAAAAGCACTTTTAATAATCCCCTTGAAAAATAAGTATCCTGCGGATCAACACAATTCTTATCCTTTATGACGAACACAATTTTCTTTCTTCGCAATTTCTTGATTTCAGATTCGTCATTATTTTTTTTCTTTATAAAAACTATTTCATCTTATCATCACTGTTCTTTCTATGTGTTTTCAAATAGTCTTTTTGACGACAGAATCCTTACTTAATCGCTTGGTTATTAGTCTTTAATTAACGGTTCTAAACATTGAGCTAAAAAAAAGAGAAAGATGTAGAGGAGGGAGGGAGGGAGGGAGGGAGGGAGAGGGAGAGGGAGAGGGAGAGGGAGAGGGAGAGAGAGAGGGAGAGGGAGAGGGAGAGGGAGAGAGAGAGAGAGAGAGATTTCCATATAGTTGATAATAGTAATTGTGGTAATGATGCTAATGATAATGCCACAAATAATAATAAAAGCGATGCAGGGTATACGATTCTACATGATGAATTACTGCATGTTGCATAGTATCAATATTACGAGTTTATTGCATCATCAACATCAAATTTGGTCCATGCACCTTGACCTGTCTAGAACACATGTTGCAGGTCAAGGTGAGGAGTCGGATGATTGCACGCATGCATGGTCTAAGGGTACAAGGTCACTCGGCCATGTTGCATGCAAGACCAAATTGCTTTGCACAAACCTAAGCGTCTTTCCTCTTTCTGTTCTCTAATTTCCCTCCTCCGTCTCCCTTCCTCTCAATCGTCTTTCTCCTTCTCTCATCCTTTCTAGTCTCCCATTTTTTTTCTTCTCCCCCTCCTTCCTCCTCTTTCATTTCTTTCTTTCTCCATCCCTTCTTATTTGCCCCTCCTTCTCATCTTCTCTTATTTCCTTTTTTTCTTTTTTTCTCCTTTTCTCTCCTCCTCCTCCTTCTTATCCGCTTCCTCCTCTCTTATCCCTCTTCCCTTCCGTCATTTATCTCTTCTCCAAATTCCTCTTGGCTTCTCTTCCTTCCCTTTTCCTCTCTCTTTTCGTTCCTACTTTTTTGTTGCCCTTTCTTCTTTTTGCTTTTATTTCCTTTTTTTTCTTTCCCTACCTCTTCTTCTTTCCCCACCTCCTCCACCTCTGCCACCCTCTTTCCTACCTCTTCTTCCTTCCTCTTTTCCCCCCTCACCCACTCTCCCTACCTCCTCCTCCACCACCCTCTTCCCTACCACTTCTTCCTTCCTTCCCCCCCCCTCCCCCAATCCCCCTCCCTCCTCCTCTACCTCCACCTTCTCCCCTACCTCTTCCTCCTTTCCCCCCTCCGCTACCACCCTCCTCCCTACCTCTTCTTCCTTCCTCTTTCCCCCCCTCCCCCACTCCCCATTCCTCCTCCTCTACCTCCACCTTCTCCCCTACCTCTTCCTCCTTTCCCCCCTCCCCCACTCCCCCTCCCTCCTCCTCTACCACCCTCTTCCCTACCTCTTTTTCCTTCCTCTTTTCCCCCCTCCCCCAATCCCCCTCCCTCCTCCTCTACCTCCACCCTCTTCCCTGTATCTTCCTCCTTCCTCTTTCCCCCCACTAACCCTCCCTCCTCCTCGACCTCCACCCTCTTCCCTACCTCTTCCTCCTTCCTCCTTCCTCCTTCCTCCCCTCAACCTCTCCATTGATTCCCTGATGACTCAAGACTCAAAGAGAAACACGAACGTTGAACATCAGAAGACTGACGTCGCTCAATTATGTGTCTGGGGGAACTTACGTAAAGAGGGAAATGGAGGGAGGGAGGGAGGGAGGGAGGGAGGGAGGGAGGGAGAGAGAGAGAGAGAGAGAGAGAGAGAGAGAGAGAGAGAGAGAGAGAGAGAGAGAGAGAGAGAGAGAGAGAGGGTGAGAAAGAATGTATGTGTGTGTGTGTGTGTGTGTGTGTGTGTGTGTGTGTGTGTGTGTGTGTGTGTGTGTGTGTGTGTGTGTGTGTGTGTGTGTGTGTGCGCGCGCGTGCGTGTGTG
>BOPN01005909.1:0-2500 GCA_017312705.2 Penaeus japonicus | reverse complement strand
AACAGACAAACAGACAACGATTATAGAGACAGAAACGAGAGCAAGTTTTCGTTCCCCGTTTGCAGAGCCTCGAAGCCGGATATGGTTATTGAACACGAGTCTCGCATGGCCTGCCTGTCGATCTGTCATGGAGTGGAGGTCTGTTATTTCATTTTATCCTTTTCTGTCGTTTGTTACGTGTGTGGATTTATTCTTCCGAATCATATTTTTGACGGTTGGTTTCCTTACTTCTTTGCGTGATTTTGTTTTGTTTTCTTTTGTTTATTTGTTGCAGATCTTGATGTTTTTTTCGCCTTCCCTCTTTGCTTGATTCTGTGTTTTCCTTGTTATTTTTTCGTGTCGGTTCCTCTCTTCTATTCCCCTAACTCCCCTCGTTCTGTCTCTCCTATCCGTACCCTGCATGACACCCCCCCCCCCCCTGCCATTCAACCAGCCCCGATAGCATTCCACTTCTCTTGCCTGACATAAGCCATGCAAAATCACTGGACTACATACGTTACTGACTTGCCCTGGATTAAACTACAGAAACCGTGATGTAGGTTAGTGAGTTTTTTTTGTCTGTCTGTCTGTTTGTTTTTCTTCCCTCTCTCCCCTTTTTTCACTTTCTTCCTCTCTCATTTTCTCCTTTTCTTTCTTCCTGCCTCTCTCTTTCTCTCTCCCTCTCTCTTTCTCTTCTCTCTCTCTCTCTCTCTCTCTCTTTTTCTCCCTCTCCCTCTCTTCCTCTCTCTCTATCTCTCTCTATCTCTCACTCTCTCTCTCTTTGTCTGTCTGTCTGACTGCCTATCTTTCTCTCCCTCTTTCTTTCTTTCTATTTCCTTCCTTATTTCATCTTCCCGGATATTGAAAGAAAAACATCTATTCCTTCCCCTCTTTCCTGGCCGTCCCCTCTACTCCTTACCCCTTTTGCATCACCATTTTATTTCTCTTCTTGACACAGCAAAGGCAAAGAAATAGATAGGGAGAGAATGAGAGAAAGAGGTAGAAGGAGAGGGAAGGAGAGAGGGAAAGGGAAAGAGAGGGGGAGAGGGAAAGAGAGGGGGAGAGGGAACGAGAGGGGGAGAGGGGAAGAGAGAGGGAGAGGGAACGAGAGGGGGAGAGGGAACGAGAGAGGAAGAGGAAGAGACAGAGAGAGAGAGAGAGAGAGAGAGAGAGAGAGAGAGAGAGAGAGAGAGATGATATCAATAATGATAATGATAATAACAATAATCATAATGATGATGATAATAATGATGATAATAACAATCATGAAAACAATATCAAGGATAATAATGATAATTATGAAAATAACAATGATATGAATCAAAATAACAATAATGATAATGATAGCAATAATCACAATAACAATTATGATAATGATAATAATGAATAATTATAATAATAATGATAATAACCAAATAGTAGTGATAATGATAAAAATAATAATAGTAACAATAATAACAAAACGATAACAATTATAATGATAACAATAATGATAACAATAATGATAACAATGATAATAATAAAGATAATAATGATAAGAATAATAAAAACATAATCATTAAAACAATGATAATTATAATAATAGTAATAATAAGAGCAATTATGATAATGACAATAATAATGATAATAATAATAATAGTAATGATAATAATGATAATAATGATAGTAATATTGATAATAAAATGATAATAATAATACTGATAGTGATAATGATAATGAATATGATGATAATAATAATAATAATGATAATAACAATAACAATAATGATAATGATAACAATAATGATAATAATGATAACAGTAATGAAAATAAAAGATGATAATGATGATAATAATAATAATAGGAGCAATAATAATGATGACATTGATAATAACTAAAATTATTATATTTCTTTAATGTTAATAACCATAGTGGCAATGATGATGAAAGATGAAAATGAATATAATGATAATAAAATCATAAAAATTATCAAAAAAACAGCAATCCATCAGAGTGAAAAGAAAGAAAAAAGAAAGAAAGAAAGGAAGAAAGAAAAAAAGAAAGAAAAAAAAGAGAGAGAGAGAAAAAAAAGATAATACCTCGTGGATTCGTGGTATTTGTGTGCAGTGGTTTGCGAAAGCAGGTTTCGGAATGTCTCGTGTGATACAATGTATTAGCTTAAGAGGTGAAGCAAAAAGCATTTTTAACTTTAGGGTTTGCGATTTGGGGGGCTTCGTCTTCTTTGCTTCTTTTGTTCCGTGGGAATCATCAGACGCCTAATCTCTCTCTCTCTCTCTCTATACATATATATATGTATATACGTCACACATACACACACAAACGCGCGCACGCACACGCACACACACACGCACATACATATATGTACATACATATATATATATATATATATATATATATATATATATATATGTGTATATGTATATGTTTATATATATATATATATATATATATATATATATATATATATATATATATGTATATATTATATACACACATATATAAGTATATGTGTATATATATA
>BOPN01005908.1:70000-72500 GCA_017312705.2 Penaeus japonicus | reverse complement strand
ATGTACAATGGTGGAGAACAGATATGAAATAATGACTAACTGTGAACATACGCAGATTTCCGAGAAAGGGGTAGAGCCAAGTGGTTCGAAATCCTATGTGTAGTAGTAGTGTTGTAAACGAAAACCAAAGACACCTTTTACTTGTCTATAGACACTTTTGAGTCCATAGAAATGGCAGCTCTTTTCTACCGGCTGGGGACCAGATATGAACACTCGAAAGTGAATATGTTAAAGAATGAGCATTTTCTGACGACTCTGAATGTAAACAAGAAACAAGTTGACAGGACAAGTCATAATTCTCGATAAAGACGTTGAGAAGTTGCGGACTCGTGACACAGGAAGCCGAGAGTTATCGTGAGAATTCTGGTCAGCAAGTTGTCATTGGGCGTGCCTTGCTGTAGGCTATTAATAGTTGCCCTCTAATTTGCATGCTAGACAACATGTCCCTTCTTCCGGAATGCAAAGGCTATCTCCCATGATGGTAATAGCCTCTGCTTGTAACGAGTGCAATCCGCTAGCTGCCAGCAGTTGTAACTCACTTACCCGTTGTAACCCGCTGAGGAAAGACAGACAGACGCTCCTTGTCACATTCTTTGTTGGTGGATTGTTAGTACACTTGGATCCGGACAATGGCCGGAGGTCAAAGCTGTTCGCTCTGCCTGTATGTGTCCCCCTCTCTCTCTCTGTGTTCTGTCGGTTCCTTATGTCTGTCCTGGCTTGGGCTACTTCCTATGCCTCAGGGCTTCCACTAGCGAGCACAACTGCTAAGGGCGCCTGCATACTTAAAGACGGGAGCGGACACAGGAAGCAGAAAATGTCAGGTCAAGATTGAATACAAGCATATAATGAAGAATTACCATAAAGAAGAGTCAGTGCCTAAGGTCACATGGTATGCAATATCAGTGCCTTACATCGCCCGGACCAGATGTAGGGCACTGGTATTGCATATCATATGACCTGAGGCACTGATATTGTATATCATTTGACCTTAGGCACTGATTATGCAATATCAGTGCCTGAGAGTGAGGTTAACAGCGGTGCCTTGAGCTGAAAGAGTGCCAGCCCCCTGGCTGTGTGGGACAGTCAGTGCTGTCGTGCATATAGGTCGAAGCTAAGTTCAGAGCCTGAGGCACAAGACCAGGGGAACCTGCATGACCTTAGCAAGGATCAGCGTCGTGGGTTCCCTGATGGAATTGGGATCGCTGTAACAGTCATAAGAGGAATTACAATAGGAATGTTAGGCATGATATAGCATGGTAATGCGTTCTTGTGAGCGATGGGAATCTGATTTGGTAGGATTATTCCACGATAATTGGAGGTATCCTGTATAATTCAAAAGGTGAACACCATTATCCTCACCACCATTATAATCGATACGTTTCCTGTAATAATGATATTCGCTATCACGACTTTAGTGACTATCATTATTATCTATTATTTTGTTTTTTTTTACCTTCGATTCTTATTTTCTTCTAGCTACTTAAATCGACTTCACTGATTTTGTTTCCTACAGTAACCTTTATATCTAATAGCGTTTCATTTGGC
Source organism: Penaeus japonicus (assembly GCA_017312705.2). Taxonomy (NCBI): domain Eukaryota; kingdom Metazoa; phylum Arthropoda; class Malacostraca; order Decapoda; family Penaeidae; genus Penaeus; species Penaeus japonicus. The sequence continues at coordinate 70,955 of BOPN01005908.1, read as the reverse complement.
TTTCAACCATTGCAGTATTTAGAATCGCATCTTTCCTGACAGAACGAGGTCAAAGGGCATCGCCCAATAAAAAGCGTCTGTTACAAAAGTTGCTCCGATCCGCACGAATGACCGTGACTCGTGTATCAATCGTTCTCTATTTCAGTTTCTCCTTAAGAACGATAATCGCAGCTTCTGTGAACAGCAGATTTGGCTCTACACAGCTGGTTCCATCATGGCAATTGCGGCGTTGCCTCTGCAGTTGGACGCGGCTTCCTTCATTGAACAGCTGAAGGTAGGGACAAGGAAGACAAGCACTGTGCGTGTGTCTTTCTAGCCATCTACCTATTCACTTGTCCTATATATGTGGGTGGGTGTGGTGTATATAAATGTTATATGTTACAAGGTTACATAACAATCTATACAATAGGCATACACACACACACACACACACACACACACACACACACACACACACACACACACACACACACACACACACACACACACACTCACACACTCACACACACACACACACATACACACACACACACACACACACACACACATATATATATATATATATACATATATATATATGTGTGTGTATATATATATATATATATATATATATATATATATATATATATATATATATATATATATATATATATATGTATATTTATATATTGTATAGATAGCTATGTAACCTTACTTAAAGCGATGCTGAGCTTCGTTTGGTGAGAACATAAATATTGCTTTGGCGGGAAGCTCTATCGCGGTCAGCAAGCATGTTGGCACAAGCCAGGTACGTCGAGGAAAAGATGTCGTTGAGGGCATAACTATCCGAAGAAAATGATGACTCTCCAACTTCGTTCTCTTTCAGTCTTTGTCATCTTGCGACCCAAAGGTGATCCTTTTGGTCGCTGCGGTTTTGTTGTCCGCTTTCTCCGGTCTGACTGTCCCGTTGATTGTC
>BOPN01005908.1:57500-60000 GCA_017312705.2 Penaeus japonicus | reverse complement strand
GAGTAATAATACTGATAGGTTATCTATAATCAATACTATCATTATGATTATAATTATAATAATAATAATAGCAACACTAATGGCAATAATGATAATGATGATAATAATAGTAAATCAATAAAAGTAATATTCCATATTAATGAAAATACAAATGATGATAATGATAATAGTGAGCAATACGTCAAAATGATAATAGTAAAAACAATAACAACATTTAGTAACAGTAATGACGATGATGATAAATGTCAGCATTGAGGAAGAATCAATCTGTCCACACGTAAAATTTCCAAAAAAGGGCGGAGCGAAATGCGACCGATTTCAATGTGTTGCGAAGCGTCTGAGGGACGTCCGTTAGAGTCACGTGATCGTTGAGAGTGATAGCTCTTCAAAGAATCACAAATCTGTGCAGTAAATCCAGGCTGGATGAATATTGCTACATTAACATTACTCTTCAGTTCTGACATTATATTATAGTATAATAGAACTGAATTAGATATTGGCATGTATAGATGATATATATAAACTTGTAAATCTCACATCTCACAAGATATATTATGCTCGGATTGCAACAAATTATGACGGAGTTAATCAACGAGCTGAGCGTCTGTAGGCTTGACGCTTGACTATGGGAGGCATGAACTTGTCACTGGCTTCTCCAGGTCATTTTCCTAGTGTCTGCTGAACATGCTGGCTTCCGTTCTTCGGCCTCTCCGTTGGCTGCTGTCTTTTGATAATAGGATTCTATATATGCACACATGATCCAATATTGAGTCGAGGTGGGGTATGGCTCGTGCATTGCAACTTGCCACTGCATCTAATGCCTGTGCAGCTGCACGTTTGTTACTTTCTATAATCTTGGTCTGCCACTCTGTTGCAAGGGACTTCGCATGAGCGTAGCTGGCGACCGAAGGGAATCTGAGTTGGACGGACCAACCGGACGTGGACTCTTCCTGATTTCGAGGAAGCCAGCATCAAAGGCTTCACAATCCTTCATGTTGCCATCTTGGAATACCTTCATACTTACGTGTTTCACTGCCTTCACTGCCGACACTGCATGTCCTTAGCGTTGAGGATACTAGGGCGTGGAGACATCATGGCGAACTCCCTAACTTCGCAGAAAATCTGTGAGTTCATGACTTGCAAGCTGCGGGTCACCGTCAGGTCGTGGGCCTGCTGGCACACCTGGATCCCGAAAGAACGTGTGGGAAACGGACTACAGATCACCCAGAACAGCAGTCCACATACACCAAGTGTGGTTTTTCATACATACATCGGTTAACACCATCCTGGTTCAGCTATTCACGCCCTTTCCAGTATGGCTGCAGCTCTGGATCAATCTCGAGACTGGTCTTCAGAGAGCCTCTTGGGGAACCACTTTTCTGAAGGTCGGTCCACTTTGGCTGCGTCGCGGAACTCTTCCAATATAGGCCTATGTAATGATGGGCCTGATACTCCAAAATGACATTGTTCGTCAGGTGAGACATCTGGCATGATTGGTCCTGTGACTGCATGAAGTGTTGCTATCTCCGTTGCAACAACACTCCTGACACAAATGCTGGTCTCTTCTTCGTGACTGGATTCTTCAAATGTGGGGTCCAGGATACACAAATCTTTTCCGCGAAGGCATGGCGTTGTGAACACACGTGCCAATACTTTTTCTTTCAGCCATTGAAACCTCGTGTTTTCGATCGCATCCAGAGAGTGCCAAACCATGAGAGGGACTAGAGGTCTGTAATGTCTACTCTGTACAACCGCCCACACTGCAGCTAACATGTCCCACTCGATGACATTGTCCCTGGATTCCGCGTCTAAAAGGAAACGCGATCCGCACTGAATTAATGGCCACATGCCTTCACTTTGTTCCCGCAGTAGGGCATAACCTATGCCATGGAGTCGAGACTGTTTTCAACGGTCTTGAATGCAGGGTCGAAGCGTGTGAGTGCAAGCGCCTGAAAGAGGGCTTGCTTCACAATATGAAAAGCTGTTATGTGATCTTGCGTCCACATAGCTGGCATAAACCTTGCTAGAAGGTTTACCAACTCCCACAAGAGCACACAGGAACTTGAACCATCCTTAAGTATTTATAAACGTTGTCAAGTGCCGATAATCTTTCTAGAGGGTATCTGCCAGTATCCACATAGAGCATCAAATTTAGAAAAATACTAGGCTTTATTAGCTTTACTTGGAAATTTAACCTGACATATCTAATTGTCCTGACACCACCTTTCGGTTTTGCAACTGCAACTAGGTGTTGGCACCAAGCAGATGGCTCCTCTCCATCAGGAACCATCTGCTTGATCCATTAATCCCTTGGGCCGCATGTGCTTCCAGCTCTTCCTTGGCAGCGACTCGTCATGCCAGTGGAATCTATCATGCAGTGTGTATGGCAAAAGACTTGGCTTCAAGCTTAAAGATTAATCCTCATGGGGGATCCAGTCATTGGTCGTCATGTTCATCCCTCTTGCACTCCTTTTTGGTCCTTAGTAAGTCTGCAACTTCC
>BOPN01005908.1:50000-52500 GCA_017312705.2 Penaeus japonicus | reverse complement strand
TAGATAGATAGATAGGTAGGTAGGTAGGTAGGTAGATAGATAGATATGTATGTATGTATATATGCATTGTACATCTATGTGTATTTTTCTATTCCTCTATCTGTCTGTCTATTTATCTCTCTCTCTATCTCTCTCTCTCTCTCTCTCTCTCTCTCTCTCCCTATATATGTATATATATATATTATATATATATATATATATATATATATATATATATATATATATATATATATATATATATATATATATATATATATATATATATATATATATATATATATATATATAGGGAGAGAGAGAGAGAGAGATGTATGTTTGTATGTATGTATAAAACAAATGAAAATTTACAGATGACTGAAGAGCAAAAGCAAAGCTCACTCGACGTACCCTTGTCCTCGAAGAATGTGGACGTAGTCGCGATGGCTGGCCCTCGGCACGAAGCGAATGCACGTCTTCTGGTGATACTCGCTCATGGCTCTCGCAATCACAGCTCGTTCCTGAGACGCTTCATGAACAAGGCAAAATCCGTCTAAATGACCGGTCGACTTTTCCATCTCATTTATGTGAGCATTCGTGATAGCATTTGGAAATATATATATATATGGCCCTCATTACAGAGTAGTAAGTCATCTGGTTACTTACAATATGTAGCAGAGATGACGTAAGGGATGACACCGCTCGGCCACACTTTCTGCGGGTTCCTGATGGCGCTGAGCTGGCCACTAGAATCGCCCTGGGAAGTCGGCAGAAAGGAATCAGGTTTAGTAGAGATTGATGATAATGGGGTCGTTGAGGATGGTCATGAGTATTATCATTATCATTACAATGATGGTGGTTATTGCTATTATTTTTTTATGATGTAGTAGTAGTAGCGGTAGTAATTTTGTTGATATTAGCATCATCTTCATTATTATCTATATCATATATTATTATTGTCGTTACTATTTTTATTAAAGTCATTGTTATCATTATTGTTACCATTATCGCTGTCGTAGTTGTTTTTGTTATTATCGTTTTCATAAGCAATATTGCTAACATTACTATCATTATCATTATAATCATTATTATCAGCATCATTATTATGATAAAGACTCTAATGATGATGAGACTATAACTTACTATCCTATAACCAATAGTTTCATTGTTTTCAACTACACCGAAACTCGCTTTTATGATTGCAATCAAATGGAAAAAAATGTTTCGGCGGGAGCGCAACACAAGTCTTAGAGATTATTCCCTTTTCGAAATGGCTGCCCTTGAACGGCCGAAGAAAAAGCCCTCGGGAGACGCACCTCCAGGATCTGGTAGAGCTGGTCCTCCGACGCCACCATGATGTCCCCCTGGAAGAAGCCCGAGGTGGTGATCGGGTCCCCGTCCGTCTGCATGGCGGCCAGGTCGAGCTCCAGGCTCTCCTCGAACTCCTTCTCGGACAAAGGGGCGCCGAGGAGGTCGTTGCTTGCCTGAGAACGAAATCGGATCAGCGGGCAGAAGCAATATCAGGTGTCACCTTGTCACACACGTGAGACTTAATGATGTTATGAAGATTGAATTTCATTGCTCAGTGGTCAACGATTAATTGATGGTGGACTAGGGATGTTTAAAAAAAGCAAGTTTTGATACTCACATCATTTGGATCCCCGATGGTGATGTCTGGGAGTTCCACCTGAGCTCGCGTCGCCGAAACCAGGAGCAGTGTCGATAGGACTGTTAATACCTTCATCGTTGTATCTCGCGACCTGTTTTTTTCCTCAGAATGTTTTCTTTCTGTGATACCTCTCCTACAGGAGGTTGAGTAAACAATGTGGCTGATGGAAAGCGAGAGAAAATTATATATGCCCTAGAACGGAAGTCGCTAACGGAAGTTCTCTCGGCGTCCCATCGAGGTGTGGCAATGTTTAGCCGTCCGTTTCCTAACTGTCGAACGGACACGTCATGCGCGCTATCATCTTTTATTGTTCGTAGACTCTCTCCTGCGGCAGTATGAGAGCAGTAAAATTATGAGACATGTTCCCTTTGATCGGCCAGGTTAGGTAGGAGGGCCCAGGTGCCAAGCAAAGCAAGCGGTGATTTCAGACGACAATAGATGCCTTGCTGATGCCTTCTTTCTATGGAATAAACTTGAAAAGAGACGGGGAGGTTAGAGAACGTACGAAGGAAATGAAAGAAACACCGAGAGCGAAAGAAAGAAAGGAAAGAATGCGATTCGAGATTATTGTTTTGACAATTTCAAATAAATCTGTCGTAAGGAAATGACTGCCGAGTGATGCTGCTTACGGAGGAAGCTTATCTTATCGTATGGGTTTTATTGATACCTCAATAAAGTTTTTTTTTTTTTTTTTTTTTTTTTTTTATTCAGTGCTGTAAACTCGAGATAGGAACCTTCCCACGGCCTTAGCTGTCTTTTAAAACCTTTTAAGTCGTTTAAATTCTTTTAAAACCGACGTTATATCAATAATCATATCCACACTGCTAAATCTTAAAAAATAATTATTCGAGACAA
>BOPN01005908.1:10000-15000 GCA_017312705.2 Penaeus japonicus | reverse complement strand
ATGGTTAGATAAGCTGGCGTTCTGGTGGTTAATCTATTACATTCTTTCTGTCTCTCTGTTAATGTCTTTGTCTCTCTGTCTCTCTGTCTCTCTGTTAATGTCTTTGTCTCTCTGTCTCTCTGTTAATGTCTTTGTCTCTCTGTCTCTCTGTTAATGTCTTTGTCTCTCTGTTAATGTCTTTGTCTCTCTGTTAATGTCTTTGTCTCTCTGTCTCTCTGTTAATGTCTTTGTCTCTCTGTCTCTCCGTTAATGTCTTTGTCTCTCTGTTAATGTCTTTGTCTCTCTGTCTCTCTGTTAATGTCGTTGTCTCTCTGTCTCTCTGTTAATGTCTTTGTCTCTCTGTCTCTCTAATGATTACCCCATGAGTATCAACTTATCATAGGTGTACATTTAACCTAAAAGTATGTAGGCCTATATCTAGAGCGGTATCTGTCTAATCGTTCGAAACATAAAGACCAAATTTTCCACGTTTTCCCGCGCTTTTTTCTTCCAGGGTTTCGCCCGGCAGATGGCGCTCTTTCCAGGTGTTCGCGTGGATATGGTGGTGGTTCTGCGCCTGCGTGAGCGGGGAATGTGCACTCAAACTTACGCGTGCAGGAGCCTCAGCCAGCTCGACTCTTAGCCACCATGTCAATGAAGTTTTCCTCTCTGTGTAAGTGTTCTCGTATCAACGCCTAGCATTCTGTCTAAGCCTCTTCGGCAAAGTAGATTGACTTTTATATCCCGTATCCTTTCAACTATTCAGTACGGAATATTACTTTGTGAAATATTAAATTGAATGCATCTTTAATACGAGAGAGCGTGTGGACATTCACGAGTACAAGTACAAAATCAGATTACAATTACGGGATTTCAAAAGTGCCCACGTTTTTTGTTGTTGTTTTTTTCTTCTCTTTAAAAAGCTGTTTCCTGTTTTTCTTTTCTTCTCAAGGCCTCCGACGTTGGTGTGTGTCACCTACAGTGACATCGAAAAAGCCCTTTTCTCTGCTTCCTCAAAAATAGGTGAGTTTTCTGCCTCTTGCGCAATTAGAGAATGAAGAAAAAGTGTGTGTGTGTGTGTGTGTGTGTGAAAGTGTGTGTGTAAGTGTGTGTGTGTGCGTTTGTGTGTGTGTAAGTGTGTGTGTGTGTGTGTGTGTGTGTGTGTGTGTGTGTGTGTGTGTGTGTGTGTGTGTGCATAAATGTATATGAATATATATATATATATATATATATATATATATATATATATATGTATATATATACATATCTATCTATCTATCTATCTATATATATATATATATATATATATATATATATATATATATATATATATATGTATATATATATATATATATATATACATATATATATACATATATATGTATATATATATATATATATATATATATATATATATATATATATATATATATATATATATATACATATATATGTATGTATATATGTATATATATACATATATATATATATATATATATATACATATATATACATACACATATATATATATATATATATATATATATATATATATATATATATATACATATATATAAATGAAGGGCATGCAGTGATTCTGGTTATGTGCTGACCGCAAAGTATCCGCATCAGATATGGGAATTTCCTTCCGCGAAGATGCAGAGACACGATACGGAATCCCTGTTGCCATACCCATAGACCCTGGTCACACCATGCAAAATAGGCCATGCAAAATAGGGACGGATCCTGCAACATCACCCGCCTCTTCCACTTGCAAACGATGGAGGACGGATGAATATAGGATAAATAAAAATAAAAAAATAAATAAAATAAATGAAAAATAGGGACCGCCACGTGGGAACGGATGGCGGGATGAATGAACGGAAAGATTGGGTGTCATTGCAGCTGATGGATGAAGTGAACGAGTAAGTTGATGAATGGGTAGATAGAAGAATGATTGGATGATCAAGCAGATGATTCTGTGGTGTCTCTCTCTCATAGAAAACTTTCTCGTTCGCAAAGGAACTATAGAATATAGATAGTGTATATATATATTTCTCTCTCTCTCTCTCTCTCTCTCTCTCTCTCTCTCTCTTTTTTGTTTTCTTTTTTTTTGCCTGCAGTTTTTGCCCTTAACCGTCTTTCTTTCAAGACAAAAATGAACAACACCTCCCACATAACACTGCTGACTCTCCTTCCTCTCTGACCGCAGCGGTGACCCAGCCTGAGGGAGACTGGACCCCCGAGGACCTGGCGCCGGTGGGGGAGCTGTTGCTGGAGACCTCGCGAATCATTGCTCTTCAGTGAGGACACACAATTCTTGCACGTTCCTTTTGTGACTGATTTTGTAGAATGCACTGAGATTTTTTTTTTTTTTTTTTTTTTTTTTTTTTTTTTTTTTTTTTTTTTTTTTTTTTCCTGATAACCATGAGAGTTAAGATACCAAAAATATATTCCGTTATTTTTGTAAATCCTCTGTTGGGTGAAACTATAGGATAGTTAGAATAAAATCATCACACGTCGTCCTCTTTAGGTTGTTTCCCTTTTCATATCGTAACCTTTCTATCTCTTAATATGATATAAATACGCTAACTTTTCCCTTTCTCTTCCCCGTTTTTTGCACTTCTATTGCCCATTTATCAGACCCATGGTCTTTCCTTTTAAGACATGGACTGACGGCCTCAGAAGTAGCTCATTATCTCCCCCAAGTGGACATGATGAGGACTTCCGCAGCGAGCATCTGCCCCGCCTTTGCGTCGCCCACACTCTGCACGCCTGGCAAGTACCGACGCATCGATGGCCTTTGCAACAACATCCATCATCCGACTTGGGGCGCCACGAGGTCCGTTTTCCAAAGGTATGCGTTATCGCCGCCCGTTTTGGCTTCTTAAGTCACATGTTGTAACTTGTTGCCTTGATCTCATCTTTCCTTGACATTCCTATCGTGTTACGACGAAATGTTCTTCAGTACTTAAGTATGTGTCTGTTGTTGTTTTTTTTGGTGACGTTGTACAATGTTGCACACGTACGCCAACAGGTTAAGTAAGCAACGCGTGTTGAGCATATGTTTTCCCGGTAAATTAAGGATTTAAAGGATTCATGATTTGAGCACCGAAAAAGTTTGAAATAGGAACTGAATATTAAAGTGAACATATGCTGACAGTTTACGTTGCGATGACATATTGATTATGATAAAACACAGCGTTAGACCAGAGAAGACATTTTTGATCCTGTATATATTCCCAAACACTGAGTTGTCATTTTAGACTAATTGTAGACATGGCCGTAGAGGGAGTGTTCAGCTGGGTTTCGTTACCCTTGACCTGCTTCGACCTGCCTCGACCAGTGCCATTTCCGAAGCGGTAGTGCGATTTGCCTCATTTCTGTGATGCTTCAGAGCCTATTTTCAAAACTGCACAAGCAGATAGATCTTTGAATCTTCTTATAAACAAGCAATTTATGTATAAAATTGATCTTCTTTACTGCATAATGTATCTCTACAATAACAAAGTGAAGAGTTATTGCCCCGAAACTAACTTTCTTTTCATCTTATCGCGCCAGACTGTTAACCGGATTCTAGTCCTCTAGAGGTAAGGGGACTAAACTAGATGGAGAGATTTGATGGTGATGATGATGCTCCTAAACAGCAATACCAGATTATCAAAATAGCTAATCAGAGAGTAGTAGAACTAGGTCATATATCACTTTTTTTTTCTTCTTTAAGAAATTTGTTTTGTGGTTTCATATCATATTTCACGCTATGGCAGAGTAGGTAAGTAGCGAGCGATGGAATCCCGCATTTCCAGGATGACAATTCATATTTAATCACTACCGTTGAAGATGATGCGCGTTACTTCCCGTTACCTTCTACCTTTGTTACTCATTTCGAAACGTTCTCTCTTCTATTGTCTCCTTAGTGTGACTGTTCCGTGCAAAATCCGGCTTCAAATTCATTCCTTTCACTTTCTTCTTGTCCTTCCGAACTTCGTCTGTTTCATTATTCAAGTAAATTCCATCTATTAACTCACAAATCTGATTGATCCATTGAGTTACACATTTATCTCTCATTTACGAATGAATGAGTATTCACATCTGCCATTTCCCATTCGTATTTTCGCGCCGTGACGAGCCTATCCCCCCTCCCTCCCCCCTCCCCAAGGTTCCTGCCGGCAGCTTATTCGGACGGCATCAGCAGCCCTCGCCAGAGCTCGGTGCGGGGGGCGGCGCTCCCCAACCCTCGCCTGGTGTCAGCCATGGTCCACCAGGACAAGGGCTTCCATGACCATGCGGCCACGCTCATGCTCATCGCGTGGGGCCAGCTCATGGACCACGACTTCACCCTCACCGCTATGTCGCTGGGTGAGGCCAGATTTGCACCTTTCACTTCTATTATCGTCATTGATATTACTATTACTCTGATTATTACCATTCTTGTTGATTTATCATTATTATTGCTATTACTGTTATTATCACCATTATCATTGACATCATCTATAATCATCATCATCATTAATGATATAACTATTATTACCACTATTGTTGCTATGCTATCGTTATTATTGTTGTTGCAAGCTTCTCACAACAGCCCTAGGTCTCATGGACTTTTAAAATTATTACAAAGGCAAGACATAGATCAGTGATAATGACAGTAACGTTAACTCTCACGTTGGTGATAATAATAAAGAATAATAGCAACAGTAGTCAAAAGCAAATTTTAATCCAGTGATGATACATGCAATACTGATGACAACAACAACAGCCACCATTTCCCTCTGATAATCATCACCAATGCAATACCAACCAAATTGTGCAGATCCGGTGAACCGAAACGAACCGGAAGGATGCTGCGAGCGGCCGGCTGGGTCGAAGAACCCTTACTGCTTCGAGATCGAGGTTCCGCCCCGGGATAGGTTCTACAACCTCTTCCGCCTCAGATGCATCGACTTCGTGAGAGGCTTTCCCGGCGTCCCCCAGAATTGCCATCTAGGTCGGTGCCACTGGGAAGAGCGAATACGTGCAGC
>BOPN01005907.1:72500-77500 GCA_017312705.2 Penaeus japonicus | reverse complement strand
TTGACCAACGTGGTCGCCATCCGCCGCTGCAGCGACTCGTGCAGTTTCTGCGGGAATCACAGAGGAATCGAGGACAAGAAGTGCCTGCCGACCAAGAAGAGCGAGACCTCGGTCCCCGTCATCTACTACGGCTCAGACGGCCGCCGGAAGTACACCCACTTCAAGACGGAGGAACATGTCGAGTGTGACTGCGTTTACGTCTGAGGCGCAGGAGTCCCTCTCCGTTCTTCAGCCCACTCGCTTCGTAGTGTTTATGTCAGTGATCATGTGAGGATTCTAGTCTGCAGTTTCTCTTTGATGTCTTTAGGGTTTATTATTATGTGTGTGCTTTATCACATTCCGTCTTTGTGGATTGCCATTTCTTCTTTGTACATTGATATCTGTTTATATTGCTGTTATGCTAGCGCGCAGGATAATTTGTTTATTTATGAATACATACACGTGTTGCTATTGAGTGAGATATGATGAACATACAGCAGAGACAAAGATATATTTTATAATAAATACACAAATAAGAGAACATGTCTTAATTCCTCCTTATGTGTTTTTTTTATAAATCAATTTTTGTAAGGCTATATATCTTTTATGAGAGATTTAATATTTTGATATTTTTTTCTATATACAGAAGAACTAAAGTAAAGTGAATTCGAGTTTAGTTTTATGAAAAAAATATACTCCGAAAAGATACACAGATACTGGAATACAACCCTGATTATACTGTAACTTTTCTTATAACTAAATTAACATAAATGCCAAAAGAGGTTTCACAAAGCATATTGTAAATCGACTGGAGATATGGAGGTAAAGATGCTAACCATGAAGATATTGTTGATAATCCTTATAAAATCGAAACAAAGGATAAGAGATAAACACACTTGGCTGATGCGATCATCCCAATGGGGGAAAAAATATGTTGTTTTTTTAATCGTACGAAGGTTATTACTAATCATATCAACTAATCCTTTAGGTTTCTTAGAGAGATAAATGATACTCAAAGTTTTCATTGATATGTTAAATCAAACATCTTTATCAACATCGGAAATCAAAGATGTTGACGATTTTTAGTTTTTGTTTTCTTCCCATATACTCTACGGATGATACCTACCAAGATTCATATTTGTCTCTTTCATCTCATCCGATAAATCAAAAGATTTATTTATGCTATACCCTAAATTAATCATGTGATATTCTGATATAAAGCTATGATCATAATTCAAATATATGAAGGTTACCTCATATCAGTTGAATCATATTCAAGATCCGTAAATAATTTTCTGCTGCTCAATAAGAGGCCTTTTAGCTCTGAAAATCTACGGGAAAAGTGCTTGTAATGTAAATCATATCAGAACTAGTGTTTATCTTGCAAAAGAACGTAGTTATCTTATACTATTCGTGAGGATACCATTGCATATCGGAATTCATTGCTAAGAGCATACAGACCGTCAAACAAGGTCAGCATTTGACAAGCAAAGCAAAGTCGTGTTGACATACACTTTGCTCTGATCTCGGAACTGACTTAACCACCAATAAGAAGCATTGAAATCGTCATTGCAATGCATCATGATCAGTTTACACGGAAAAAAAGACAGTGTATTCAGAAAACCGCGAAAAGTCTTCTTGCACTGTCAAGCTGACGAAACATCCATTGCAGAAGACAATTTATCAACGAGGAAACTCTCGCCTCGCAAAATTCTCTTCATCAACATCCACTCGTTATAAGGAGAGAAAAATACAAAGCAAGAGGCAGGATATCTGACCCCTCGTGTCAGAGGGCCTTCACCGCACTTCAACAGAAGAAAATAGCGATCATCTTTTTATTGTTATATACGACTGTAGTCATATAACTTCAGAGAAAAAAAAGCAAACGATATAACTTTCGAGGAGAAAGAAAACATCCATCACGTCAGCACTAGAACTAAAACGTATTCAAAGTAACAAAGCACGTCCTATACTTTGGAAAGCTTTTGGCTAGGGTATTTAGCTCCGGAAGTACAGAGCTGGAAACACGACTTCTATTGCTCTGAGAAAGAGGAGGAACCTTCGTCTTCTAAATAAGAATATAATGATAGGTATACTCGCTAAATCTCCATATAATATTACTGTGTAGCCAGATACTTATAAAGAAAGGAGATAGATAGATAGAGAGAGAGAGAGAGAGAGAAGGCTAGGATAATATATATTGATTTCAAATTGAGACTTCTACGCGTTTGCGAGTACATAATTGTTACGCATTATACATAGTTTCATATATCCTAAAATGTAAGCAGCAAATTAAGCAGTGCCGTTGTTTATCAAAGCTACAGTTTTCCTTCTTATTACCACGAGTTATCGCTGAGTCAGTGTGTGATTACGTCATCATTCGGCAAATCCATTCGCACTCGGTTCGTTCGGGCGCCTCGAGGGAGATTCACACTGGAGAAACGTACGTCCTATTCAGCTGCATCTGTACTACTGGTCAAGTCAGAACGTTTCCTGTGTGAAGTATATAAGGACTGGGTTTAACTTGTGGCATTCATTCTCCGTCCCCCAACGGCCGTGATACATCCTGTGCCGATTGTTTCTATCACACGCACTCAACATGTTCAGAACGTCCCTGAAGTGTCTGCTGAGCGGTTTGGTGCTGGCGACGACGCTGAGCTTCGCCTCCTGCCGCCCCAAGGACTCCTTCAAGCCTGCACTCCAGGACGCCCATCAGCTTCAGCTCACCCTCCTGCAGGGCATGAAGTGCGAGCCAAAGTACCTCAAGTTCAGAGTCCTGGACCTCTTGTCGCCGGACAATGACCTGTTTGACAAGATGCTCTTGACCAACGTGGTCGCCATCCGCCGCTGCAGCGACTCGTGCAGTTTCTGCGGGAATCACAGAGGAATCGAGGACAAGAAGTGCCTGCCGACCAAGAAGAGCGAGACCTCGGTCCCCGTCATCTACTACGGCTCAGACGGCCGCCGGAAGTACACCCACTTCAAGACGGAGGAACATGTCGAGTGTGACTGCCTTTACGTCTGAGGCGCAGGAGTCCCTCTCCGTTCTTCAGCCCACTCGCTTCAGAGTGTTTATGTCAGTGATGGTGGGTCTCCTTCCCAGTGATCATGTGAGGATTCTAGTCTGCAGTTTCTGTTTGATGTCTTTAGGGTTTATTATTATGTGTGTGCTTTATCACATTCCGTCTTTGTGGATTCCTTCCTTGTACATTGATGATACCTGTCTTTAAAACTGAGTTACACAAGAGCTTATATCGCCATGGTTTAATCCACCTCATCTTGATTCTATGTTTATATTAAGCAGAGAATGTAAATTTTGACTAAACTGTTCGTCTGAGATCGTATGGAAATTCCATGGATGTTCAATGTCTACATCATTTCCCATTAGAGTAAGAGGTACCTTGTAAGCAGCACGTGATTTATGTTTTTTCTGTTTGTTCTTACGTACTATAGTCCCCCTTTTGTACATATACTTCGACTTATTTATATTTCCATTGTGATAATCTGTGATGTATATTTGATATGTTGAACATAAGGTGAACATTTTATTTATTCTAATAAATCATTGACTGAAATACATCATCTTACTTCCCTTCAGCTGATTCCCCAATGAAATGCATTCAAAAGAAATCTAATTTGATAACATTTAGTCAACGTCAGTTCTCTAAGTGAACCAACAACAAATATACTGAAATGTTTGTTTATATGAATAAGCGCATCTACCAGCCTCTGCATCTTTATCCCACGACAGGAGGACAGGGAGGGAGAGAGTTAGGATTAAGAGAGAAAAAGAGAGTTATAATTAAGAGAGAGAGAGAGAGAGAGAGAGAGAGAGAGAGAGAGAGAGAGAGAGAGAGAGAGAGAGAGAGAGAGAGAGAGGGAGAGAGAGAGGGAGAGTGGGGAAGGTAAGAAAGGCAGTTAGAGCGAGATAGAGGGGGCGGGGGAGAAAGAGAGAGAAATAGATAAAGGGAGGGGATGAGAAAGATGAAGATAAGGGAAGGAGGGAGAGAAAGTAAGGAAGAAAGAGAAGGAGACCAGAGAGAGAGGAGGGGAGAGAAAAAAGGAAAGAGAGGCAGAGACAGAGAGAAAGGAAAATAGAGAGAGAGAGTACGTATCTGAGCTATGTAAATAAATGTATGTATATCTTAATGTGTGTATGCACATATATATATATACATATACTGTATATATATATATATATATATATATATATATATATATATATATATATATATATATATATAAATATATATATATATATATATATATATATCTATATATATATGTATATATATACATATATATATACATATATATATATATATATATATGTGTGCGTGTGTGTATATAT
Organism: Penaeus japonicus; assembly: GCA_017312705.2. NCBI lineage: Eukaryota > Metazoa > Arthropoda > Malacostraca > Decapoda > Penaeidae > Penaeus > Penaeus japonicus. Next base: position 73,170 of record BOPN01005907.1, on the reverse strand, counting down.
AAATAAATATATATATATATATATATATATATATATATACATTTCAACGCTGGCAGCCGCTGACGGGGACGCAAAAAAAGAAGGAAAAAAAATCCCGTGTTCCTTTGAAGCAATCATTTTGAATATTTGCATGAGGAATTTATAGGAATTCTAATAGGAAATCATGATGATGATAGACGCTATTTTTTATAATCGTTCGATCCCCAGAACTAAATGAGATAGAAATATTATTGACCACTGATATGAGAGTACTTTTGAGTTTCTAACTTTTTCACGTGTTATCAAAATTGTGTGACGTTAAAATTGGGCCATAATTTGGACGATGATAAAGAGAATTGGTCGACTTAATCCTGTGAATACATTTGGCTTTTTTTGTTTGTTTGTTTGTTTGTTTGCACGTCCAAACAAACAAAGGTTAAATTCACGAATAACAAAATTAAGAGATCTTTACAAAGATATTACTAGACAGACGTCACTGAAGTTAAACCACAAAAAACGTGCTCCATATTTCGATTTTAATGATAAATGTCACCGTATGTTAATGTGCTCAGCTGATTATAATTACGTAACTATACAGCCGGCAGTTTTGTTTATCCGCTGATATTAATAAATACTATATTGTGCGATTTGATTGATTGGGTGTTAGTCAGGTGATCCAGGACTATGTGAT
>BOPN01005907.1:62500-65000 GCA_017312705.2 Penaeus japonicus | reverse complement strand
GAGAAGGATTCTTTCACGGGTTTTGGAGAGACAGGATATTAGTGAGATTGGTCGAAATTCGTCTAAGCGTCCTGGTAAGGGAATGGGGATGATGGTTACCCTTTTCCAGACAATATCCATATGCAGAGCATCTGCGTATGGATAATGGAAGATTATCAAGAGAAGAGTCGTCACACCATTTGTTGAGAAAAGATGAAGCTATTGTTTCTGGATGAGGATGAGGTGCTGCATTGCATGAATTAGCTTTAGTCTTGTTTATGTCCTTCCACACATTACTCATGGGAGTCATGGAGTCAATTGATTCTGTCCAGGCATACAAATTCTCTTCTTGCTTTTGAGTAATTATTTCGTTCAGCTTTTACTAAAGAAAATAAGGTCCCTAGTTAAGTAGGGAAGCAACCCCTACTTAGCTAAGGACCTTGTTTTCTTTAGTTAAAAGCTGAACGAAATAACGTTTTAGCTGACTCACAGTTGATCGTATTAATCTTTTAAGAAGCTTAATCTCGGAAACTTTGTGTAGATGTCGTGCACGTCTGACTATACATAGTGGGGTTTTAGGGGTAAAGTTTATTAATAATATTGCCAACTTGTTGACAGAGTGTTTCATTAACATGATCGAGATTGATAGGAGCGAAAGTCTTCATACCAACAGGTAATCCATTCAATGAATTGGTCATGGTATTTAGTGGCAGTATGATATCGCAAAAGTGGCTGGGGTGGGTTTCTTTTACATGATGGTAGGGTTATACTTAATGCCTAGTGATTGCTGATTAAGAATGGGATGACAATTATGCTGATTGTACAAGGCTACATAAGCTAATTTGCCCCCTAGATAATGAGTCTTTTCTAAGGGTCATAATAGATGTACAGGGTCACTTGTGTGTTGAAGATAATCATAATATACCTTACCGTTTTTGTCAGTGGTGCTACCCTTAGAGCCAATGAGAGGATGGTGAGCATTAAAATCTCCACCTAATAACACAGTATCATTATATATCATACTATCATGAGGGTTATATACATTAATGATGATGATAGTTTTGCCATCAAGAAATAATCTAACACCGAGATATTCAGCACATGTATCACGTTTATCATCGATCACTTTGGATGGTATGGAGTTCTTAATATATATGCCAAGCCCTCTTGTAGAAGGATTAGCCATATTAGGTTTGTCATGATAAGTGTATCCTGCAAATTTTGCTTGGCGAGCATTGAAAATGTTAATGTTCCAAGTAATACATTTCAAATAATTACTTGGAGCCATCAGTTGTTATCTGACCATTTCTAAGGTCCATTATCGGATGCAAATCGACAGGCAATGTGGGCTGTAGTCGCTCTAGGAAGGTGGTGAACAGCCTTTCCTGGAGTTCTGATTGTTGGGCCATTTGTTCCTGCATCATGAGCATCATCTGGCCCTGCTGGTTCATCATCGGTTTCATCTGCTTAATCAACGCGTTCAGCAGCTCCTCTATTTCGCTGTTGGACTCTTGTTTATCTTGTTGCAACGAGGGCGGTGCTGGGGCTGGAGTTGGCACTAGGGCCTGGGTATTTATAAGAGCTGGTGCTCCTGTTGGTGTTGGTGCTGTGGATGGTGCCTGGGTTTTAATTGAAGGGATTACCACATTCTTCTTTGGAAGGCAGGGAGCTGGGGTGGCGTTCCTGGCAGGGAGGATTGGTTGCTTCTTCTGACATTTGTTTTTTCTCTCCTTCGGATAATATATACATAACGCAGAATTCGCATTATGGCGGCAGTTCACGCATTTCCGGGGGATATCGTGTCGTTCGGAAATCTTATCTGCGCTTGTATTGGGGAGAGGGCAGTGTCAACACCGCGGTCCTGTCGCGAGTGCAAGCACGTGCTCCGTGTTCCTACTCCAGGTAGTTGACAAAACGGGGTGAAGGATTTGAAGACGGCACACCTAAATGGTGCCATACCTTCAACCAGTTTGATTGACTTGGGGATTACCTCCCCCTCGTATGTAATGACAACACGCTGGGTCAGCTTCCCATTTGCATTTAAAGTATTTCTACTGTGTGTCATATCATCGGTCTCTTATTCTTTTGGGACGTCGAACACGATGAGGTTTGTACATTGTCCTTTCCCGTAGACTTTTGCTTTCTCAAGGACTTCTCCCATTGCTCCGACCGTTGTTATCTGGGCAAGAATTGTTTCGTTCTTGCAGCGAACGTAGACATTGTTTCGTCCATTTTTCAGTCCTAAGGATCCTTTGATTGTATTGTAAGGATCCACTTTGAGAGCCTCGATTACCCAGCGATATTAATCTCATGTAGTTCGGAGTTTACTGTCTTTTTTTTTTAATGGACACAAAGGTGCCCGGGAGTAACTTTTACAGAAGCGTCGGGTGCAGGTAACTGCCCTCTTTACTTTTTCCTCATTCTTTCTTCATGCTTGTCGTCGCTAACACCGCCGCCTATGTCTACTTCACAGAGGGCGTCATATCTGCCCTCAGTTTCCAATCCTTGAACAGAGGTGGAC
>BOPN01005907.1:35000-37500 GCA_017312705.2 Penaeus japonicus | reverse complement strand
AAATCTTTTTTATTTTGTTAGTCTTTTTGAGAGTGCCAAAGGAATAGCGTTGGTTAATGTAATGATACTTTGTGAAGATTACGAAAAACATTACCAAAGCTGGTTCAATTAATATTTTGAGCACTGGTGGGTCATCTGATGAAGGGAAGGGAAACTAGCATTCAAGTAGGAGTATGGTAATTATTTTCTTTCTTTCTTTCTTTCTTTCTTTCTTTCTTTCTTTTTCTCCATTGCTATTAAGTGGGATTCCTTTTAATACTGAATATAAAAAAGAATGCACTGTTTCAAATCTTACACATAACCAGGCTGATTATGTTCCTTATTGCTCCTACAAGTGAAGATATCATGAGGAGGAAGTATTATATTCATATATATAGATAAATAAATAGATATAGATATATAGATATGTTTTTTCTTTCTTTTTTTCTTTTCTTTTTTTTTCTTTTCTTTTTTTCTTGTATGAATCTAGTAAGAGATATTATGTTTTGCTTAGGGGAATGTTACTGCCAGAAGGCAATATATGATGTTCCCATTCAGATCCCATATTTGTCGGCCTATATATATATATATATATATATATATATATATATATATATATATATATATAGAGAGAGAGAGAGAGAGAGAGAGAGAGAGAGAGAGAGAGAGCAGACATATATATACATACCAAATAGATCTTGATAAAGAGAGATTTTTTTTACACACTAGTTTGGACTAACCTTTCCTGGCCATTGATTTATTGAAGAGGGATATTCTGTGTGTGCTTGCTGTTTTCCTTACAATTCTGTTATTGTGGAGTTACAAAGGTTTTGTGTATATGAATGGCCTCTAGCATGCGCAGAAGAGTATATGGTGCTTCATTTATTGCTCCCGAAACTATAGGGAAAAAGAGTGATGAATTTTGTCCGATAATATTGCGATAGATTAGGTGATTCCTATAAAACCATCCTAGTGTTGTTTTTAGCATGAAAGAGGGTGGGCCATCCATTGTATTAAACCAGTTTAGCTACAACGCTACCTTTTTTGTAGGTTAGACGAGGCTTTTTTAATCCCTCCAATTAACCCACTCACGACGGGGGCATTCCAGCCTTGCATGTTACAATGCCGGGGCTCTCGAACGCATAGGCCTAAATCAGTTAAATAAACTACGCCGTATGACCTCACCCTGCGAACGGGCCTTGAATGCGCGGTACCCGTGGTGTACCACCCGTCCAGAGAGGGTTAATACAGTGCAAGGCTTGATATCATGACGGAGGAATTAAAATTAATGAAAATTTATTAGCTGTTCTTTATTATAATTTTATTATCATAACACACAATTCTGAAGAACTGTTCCATTAGTATTTGGGTATGCCAAAATTGGGCCACGGGTTCAAAAGTTTAGGAAAAGTTTGAGGGCAAGTATGACTGTGCATTTAGAAGTGCGTTGGGTGGTCAGTTGGTGAATTTTGTAAAAGTAAGCCAAGTGTAGCCTGTAAATACAAGAAAAATCTAATTTTCTTATGTTGATTATTTATCAACACCATTTTGATTATATGAAAGTAGTATTTAACATGACCAGTAATTCGCACTCCAAAAATATAGTACAGAGAGCAGTACATTATGATTTTTATGATTTCTCATTTTCCATAAATTGATGTATAAGATATAGGTAAAGGAAGGAAATAGATATTCTTTAAAGGTTCAGGTCACCCTATATAATGCTGATATGTAAAGGGAGTAGGAAAAGACTTTTAACTTAACGTAAACTGTACCATAAGTCTATTCCCTTAGTCACAGACTGATTATATTTCCTTTCTTTGCTTACAGATTATGGGAAATTCTAGGTAGTCTGCAGGACTTTGGTGTTGGGAGGATGGTAGTCCGAAGTCGTTTCGAGAGATACCCCGAGGCTTGCTACTACAGGATCGTGAGTGCGGAGCCCGAGATGGACAACGGCAGACCGCACATGGACGAGGTACCCATTTCATTGTTAATCTTCACTTTTATCACAGAGACAGCTTTTGATTAGTGTTACTTCATTAAGTTCCTATTACAGATTCATAACAGGATGGGACTTTATGAGTAATGGTGGCATTTATTGGTACATCAATAGAGGTTAATGAAGCAGTCAAAAGAAAAAAAAAATTCATGGAGGGACAGAGAATATTGTATTGTAAGGAAAAGTTTTCCTTTTTTTATGTAGAGAAAATACAAAGAAAAAGTAATCCAACTATAGCTATAGAACATTTGTATATATATTTTTTATTATTTTTTTATGATTATTAGTATTATTATTATTGTTGTTGTTCCTTCTGAGAAATTTCATGATGTGAAGGTCAAAATTAGTAGATTTTTGGTTGCTATTCAATCAGTTTCTTTTTATAAACACATGAAAATATCAGTTCTATTTTTTTGGTGGATAATCATTATAGTAAGACCGTGCAATTTATTTCCGCAGTGTAAGGGCTAAGTTGTATACATTCTTTATACCTCAAATGTGGTGATCTCCATAGAGGTC
>BOPN01005907.1:7500-10000 GCA_017312705.2 Penaeus japonicus | reverse complement strand
GTGTGTGTAGGATGCAGGATCAGAGTAAACAAGAGCAGAATGAGAGCGAGCTAAATTCAGCTGATTAACCTTTGCTTTAAGCTCTGTATTGTAAGCGATGTTCATTAGATAAATCGTGCACAGATTGAGTGTTGTTTTTTTATTCTATATTTTCTTCCGTGATTCTGTTTTCTATGACATGGGATTACGATTTTGATATATTGTCATAATTTTCTTTATAGTTTGATGTAGCTATTTTGGGTACATAACAATCTTTCTTTATTATCTTTAGATTGAGAAAATATGTATAATTATGTGTTTGTGTATGGGCAATTGTGTAAAACAAGTATAATTATTTGTTTTGTGCTCAAAATAATTATCTGAATATTTTTTTCATGTACCACATCTTTTATTTATTTAATTCTACTTTTTTACTTTTTATCAGGACATTGAAACTTTTAATTTCTAACATTCTATCAAGATCATTTTGGAAACAAGGAACACGAATAAAAACTACCGTATTGACATGAAATCACGTAGTTGGGTTGTTTAGTCTGAGGGATTGTGAAAAAACAACCGCCGGTTTCACTGGACGGCTCACTCGTGTATTTTTTCTATTTATTCTTCGGCATTGCAAGAGGGAGAAGTTGTCTTATTTTTCATTCTTTGTAAGAGGCCAGGTAGGTTTTATTAGACTTGTTATAAATTTCTTAAGTATACGGAGTGTGGGAACGTTTTATTCAGGTATTTTCGAGTGTCATTTTCTTTTTCTTCGGCACTTTTATTTTATTTTGTCTTTCTTCTTATTTGATTTTGCTTAATGGAGGAATGTGGACATTGAGGATGTTCATTATCTGGAATGGAGTAAGATGGAAGTGATGAATAACTTAATGCAAATAAAAACGATAAACAAAAAGACATGAGTGTCGATGACATGCGAACAGCAGTATAATTATGAGTGTCAATATAATTATGAAATATCACGATTAATAAAGGACAGACAATGACCATTAAACACTCACATAGAGAAAAGATCTTCAGAATATTGATAAAGGGGTAGTGCCGCAGTTACGTAAGGGCACCTGGCTGTGGGAGGCAGCTCTTCAGAAAGGGCACTTTATGGCATATATCACTTAATGTGTGGTTGTAAGACTTTGCAAAAGTGATGAAGGATTATTAGTCGTGGAAATACTTAATCACTGCCAATGTAGTGTTTTAAGTATCTCTGGATAAGATACGAAACATCAAAATAATTCTAAGGTAAAGAGAAAGTATTTTACCTTAGAAAAAAAAAAACATTACAATGTTTACCATACCTCAAAATAAACATAAACATAATGTTTACCCATTGCAATTCCGATTCCCCAACCTTCGACCCATCACACTCACCCTCCCCCCTACCCCCACCCTACCCCATGCAAAATCCTCCAGAGAGCAATTGCAACGGAAGTCCTTCTCACCCACGCTAGTCCATCGTCAGTTTGGAAATATCAAAGGAAGCTCCAGGGTTGCCAGACGTGTGCTAGAAAATAGACAGACTCACTCAGAAAAAAAAGGACAGAAAAGGACAAACATATATATTAATTTCCTTTTGCCTATTGATCGTTTACTGATATGATACATATGTGTTTTTTCTTTAAATTTCTTTAACAGTCACCCCCTCACTCTTCAGTGAGCAGATTTTATTAAAAATAATAGACTATGTTAATTATTAACAACACAAGTTATGCAGCAGGGATATATTTTTGGGGAAACAAAGCTATAACATAATCATACTTTCCATACTTGGTTTAATACTGAATTGACAGGATTTCTTCATAGGAGACCGCTTCATTATCCTGGTCGCCATCAGGTACTGCTGACGTGGGAGCAGAAGAAGATCCTGATGCACTACATTCTCCAATACTTTCCTTTCTGTACATGTTGCTGTTGAATAGAGCCAGCATTATGTTGCTTCCTGTAAAACTTTGGTAGCAGTTTCCTCTATGTAGGTGTGTTCTGACTCCTAAGGATGGCCTCAAGAGATCCTGTGCTGAGTTTGTTTCTTGCTTTAGTTTTAGCATTAGTTACGTGGGAAAATACCCGCTCAACAAAGGATGTACTGAGTGGATACAGTATGAGTTCAGAGGCGGGTGTGAAAGTGACGAGTCCTGGACGTGTACTGGCTGGCGTTACACCCGTCCGTACACGGACCCGCAACATTTTTATGTGATTTATTGCTGAATAATCCTTATTGAAATTTATATTTATGAACCAAGCATGGATTTTAGAAATAGGTCAAAAAAGACAGATTTAAGGTTGTCCTTTTTTCATGAAAACTTGCGGACAGTTGGATCTCAAATAGGACAGACTGTCCTTAAAAGGACAGACCTGGCAACCCTGGGAAGCTCCACTATCCACTTCTTTCATCACTTACGTCTCCTCAAACGATGGAGGGAACCGCCGTCGCTATCGACCCTCGGAAATCGTTCGATCTCTTTGATTACACCATCCTAATAAGAAAAAGAAAATTCTTTGGGAT
>BOPN01005907.1:0-2500 GCA_017312705.2 Penaeus japonicus | reverse complement strand
GCAACAATTTACCTACCGCCACGACGACCTCATATACTTGGCCAGGACGTATTCCAGCTCCTCAGACACAGAAAACCTACATATATACTCGGAGACTGGAATGCACAACACCACACATTCGGCTACAGCTACACAAACGCCGTGTGACGATATTTGGCATCTCGCATCCTCGACGGCACACTACAACACATCGGCCCACACTTCCCAACACGCATAAACAACTGATCAGCAACCACACCAGACATCATCCTCACAAACAAACATGCGCACCTAAACATTCACCAAACACAAGGTGATATCACAACGAGCTACCACCTCACCATCATCACCACAATACCAACAAACGCAATAACATACTATTATATATTTCCTCTACTGTGTGTGTATGTGAGTAGGTGTGTGGTTGTGTAAATGAAAGACGGAAGAATGTAGTAACGCATTTTAATATCGAAATACAAATATACGTCTCTGACCGTGACTCGACCTCGGGACCTCAGTATGAGAATCCCGGCTCCTAATCCCCAAACTATCTATTAAGAGGATTGAATCCATGGAAATTACCTATATACTCTTAACTAGAGTATCTGTGAATGTAGAATTTCTATTGCTACACCAATACGTGAAAGGTATGATTTCTAGGTAGATTTACTACTCTTTACACAGACTAAGGTTGGCGATTATGTCTAAACAAGTTATTACGTCAATAAAAGTACATTACGTCATAACATATTATACTTTATACAAGTACAAATGCGGCACAATATAAACACAATAGATAAGCACTGCAACCTACAATCGATACTAGAGATACATGAGATGTAGAGGTTAGCCTAGCGTCGATTTTAGTGGACCACAGTACATCTCGCAGCGATCACTACTTCGATTTCTAGACACCCGCCGGTGTGTACTGTCGTTTTCACGCAGTGTGGCTAGAACGTCGACCTGTGAGTCAGGAAGAAGACGATGGCAGTAAGATTTCGCATAGTACCCTACTCCAAAGAAAACTCTTTGCGCAACCTGACAGGAGGCGCAACTGATTTATCTTTTTTCGTGTTTTTATTTTATGATGAGATTTGTTATTTGATTTATATCGGTGAGTTTGTATATTAGGTTGTTTCTTTATTTTTCTTATTGTTATCTCTTAAAAGACCAGGCAGGTTTTTATTGTTCTCAAACCCTTTTTTATGATAATCGGGAATTGATCGCTTTTACTCGTCTATCCCTGCCCCTATTCAATTCTTATGTTCTAGTATTTTACACTGTTTTTCTTCTAAATATGTTGAATATCACCTTTGACATCAAATTTGACATTTTATCCTAGGAGTTGCGGTTTCGCTTCAGTTCATATTCTTCTCGAAATTCCAAGTGTTGTGGGAGCGGAGCGCGGGGAAGAAAAAAGAAACAGGAGAGAGGGGCAGATCGGGCCAAGCCACAGATCCTGATAATAATTATTATAATTCATTCACATATTATCAAAGTCCGAATACAGCTAAAAAACATGCGTTTGCCTATCTTTTCATATCTTTATGTTATCTGAAAAATTATCGTTATATTTTTTTTCTTAGATTATCATTGTTTTCCAAGAATGATTTCATTTTCAAGAGAAATTATCCTGACAATAATTATCATATGTTTTCCACACTTTCTCCCACGAAAAGTCCAGATATAGCTAAAAACAAGAGATTTGCTCTCATTTACATCTTTTCATGTTATTACAATAATTCTCATTAAAAAGATTGTTTTCTTATAGTCACTTTGATTCTCATGAGACTATTAATTTTCATAATTAATTTCATCATTAATATAATAATTATCTAATAATAATCATTATATGTTTCCACATAATTTCACCACAAAAGTCTAAATATATCTGAAAACAAACTTTCATTTCAATATTTATCATTTCTTTTTTCTGAGGTTATTGTATCTTAGACATACTTTTCTTTTAAGTGTGTGTTTAGAGAGAGAGAGATACAAATATAGAGAAACATATACAGTGGTGGAATTCAAAACTTTGAAGTTCTCTCACTACCACAGTCTCTAGCAACAAGCTATGCTGGCCTGATATACACTTAAAGGTTGATCTTTGGATTATTTCATGCTATATCAAGTGAAATTATTAATTTTAGTTATTTTCCCAACTATATTAATGCTCGTCTTGAACCCGTGTTCGGCTCCACCCGACATCAAATTTGGTTTTAGTCGTGTTTTTTTACTAACAAAAGCCAATAACAGATGTTTTATATTCATAATTATCATCATTGATGCCTGTCACATAACATAATTTTAAACTAATATTTGCAAATGCAGTACCAAGGAATTACATAGATAATACTGATCATATTAGTCCAGCTCTTAGTCATCACTACTCCGGACACATCGTCTTTGGGAATGTTATAACCCTTTTTCCGTTCGTTTGCTGTGATGTGGCGCTCTACTACTCTCCACACCAGCATAATAGTGTTTCTCCCTCTTGGCACACATAGATGTAATTAAAGGT
>BOPN01005906.1:77500-82500 GCA_017312705.2 Penaeus japonicus | reverse complement strand
ACGGTCACAATCAGCACCATGAGGGCGATGTAGACTCCGGCGATGGTGAAGGCAAGGGCCACTCCCGCCATGCCATAGGGCTGCATCATCATGAGTGCCGTTGCAGTCAGCACGGCAGACATGACTAAAATCACTGCCGTTTCGACGCACCGTTTCATTTTCTTCGGTCTTGTTGTTGTTGTTTTTGTTGTTGTTTGTTTGGGGTTTGTTCTCTAACGAGAGATATGTTTTCACTTTTTTTCTTTTTCTTTCTATCTTTCTTTCTCTTTCTTTTCTCTTTTAACGAATAACGATCCGAATATATGTTCTTTGTTCCTGGCGCGAGTCGGAAGTTAAGTGCACTGAGCGACGGTTGGTTTAAACTGTCTGCGGCGCGAGGGACGTTCGCCGTTTTTATTGGTTCCCGGTGATGACGTCATCCACCTCGGCCGGCCTTCCCTCATGACAAAAAGCTTTCGGCTTAAGACACGCTCCGAGTGCATGAGACAGCTGATCGATCTGGATTTGCTTAAAGGGATAAAAAACAGTGGGGGAAATTTTACCTGGATGTGTGATTTGTTGTATATCCTGACGTTTGTTTGGTGTAAAGTTTTTTGTATTTTCTTTCTATCTCTCTCTCTCTCTTTTACCTGAGGAGAGTTACCATCTCGTTCTTTTTAAGCGAATTACCTATCGTCATGTTTATTTCACTATAAGTCTCCGAATCTAAGATAAAAACAAATCCACATCTCTCTTTCACACTCACAAACAAACTAATAGTCAAACAAACCAATGGCAAAACCCCCTTTCATAATCAAAACAAAAGACACAGAGTTTTAAAAAAGCCAGTTCCTTATAACGGGGTCCAAGCTTCTGACTGCCACGAACATCCCGGAATTTCGTGTCTGAGATTCGGTGCGTCACTCAACTTGCACATTTTCTCTTGAAATAAAGCAAACGGTTCAACGGAAGCGAATAAGACAAGAAAACAAATTATTGCAAGATGGTATTTAGCAAAAAAAAAATGTTACGAAATTATTAAATAGTACAAGAATGAGGATAGCGTGTACGCACTTCCGTTAAGGTTATTGTACAACCAACCTAAATTATTTTCTTTGTAATAATGTCGTGGGTAATGATAACTTGTTACTAGGAATCAGTCTATATCGCTTATTTGAAAGACGTGTTTTAGCTTTACTAGGAATATTCCCTATTTGAATTGCGATTACTTACCGCCAGGAATAATGACGGTTGTATACTACTTTGAATCTTCGAATCTTTGAATTTTTAAATCTTTGAATATCTTTGAATATTTTTTTGAATCTTTGAATTTTTGAATCTTTGAATGGTTGAATCTTTGGGGGTAATGGATATTTCTCTCTAGGATTCATAAAGTTAAGAAATCAGGAATCGGATGAATCGCTTATTAATAATCTAGAACATATCTTGCCAGGAATCATGAGTATTTTTCATCAGGAATTATGAGATTTTTTCATCAGGAATCATGAGTATTTTTCACCAAAAATCCTGAGTCTGTTATATCAGGAATCATGAGATTTTTTCACCAGGAATCGTGGACATATTATATCAGGAATCATGAGTATGTTTTATCAAGAATCATGAGAATTTTTCATCAGAAATAATGAGAATTTTTCATCAGAAATAATTGAGAACTTTTCACCAGGAATCATGAGTAACATTCATCAGGAATCATGAGTAACATTCATCGGAATTCATAACTCATTCTCATGAGGAATAATGAGTAGCTTTCTTCGCGTCGCACAAACAAATGTTCAAAACAGCCTCATAAAAAAAAAAAAAAAAAAAAAAATGTAACCACATAATTCAGCCACATGAAGCTTTGAATTCAGTGACAGAAAAAAACAACAACATATGTACGATGGTTGCTGAAGGAGGGAAAACCAATGAAAGTCAATGCTTCGCAACATTCATGAAGTCGTCAGTGCAACGGGATAAATGCAGAAGAAGTTGCTGATGTGCATTCTAGTGTTGCATAGATGTTCAAGAATTGCAAGTAAATAGAATTAATATTGATGATAAAAACTTTAAAGATCATAGGAAGTTCCTGAGTTACGCAAAAGTACGGAATACTAGTTCTAGTTTAACGTAGAAGTTCCGGTTTTACCCGTGAAGACAGCTGGCTTCCCCCTCCCCCTCCCCCTCTCCCTCCACCCTCCACAATCCACCCTTCACCCTCCTCTCTCCTCTCCCATCCCCTCCACCCCCTCCCCTCCCCTCCACATTCCATCCTCCCCCCCTCCTCTTCCCTCCACCCTTCCCCCTCCCCCTCCCCATCCCCTCCCCCTCCCCCCAACCCTCCACTCTCCACCCTTCTCTCCACCCTTCCCCATCCCCTCCCCTTCCACCCTTCCCCCTCCCTCCCCTCCACCTCCCCTCACTCTCCCCTCCACCCTCCTCCAGCCTCTACCCTCCACCCTCCCTCCCTCCTCTCCCCTCCACCCTCCCTCCCTCCTCTCCCCTCCCCTCCCCTCCCCTCCCCCTCCACCCTCAACCCTCCCCTCAGCCTACTCTCCATTCCCCTCCCCCCTCTACCCTACCCTCACCATCCCCTCCCACCTTTCCCTCTCCACCTTCCACCCTCAACCCTCCCCCTCCCCTCTCCCCCTCCCCTCCCCCCTCCCACCCCCCTCCCCCCTCCACCCACCGCGGGCAGATGGCGAAACATAACAAACATCCCCCCATGACCTAACACCCAGGTCTATGTTTGTGTGTGTGTTTGTTTCTTGTTGGAGTAAGCGTTAAATCGTTGTTTCTTTGTTTGTGTGTGTTTGTTTCTTGCTGGATGGAGCGTTAAATCTTATGTGTTTGTTTGTGTGAGAATCGGGAAGCCGTGTGGATTTAGAGTTATGTTGTTGGTGTACTTATGCATACTGCTCTCGTAAAGTGTGTGTATGTATGTATGTCTATATGTAGGTGCGTCTGCATTGTATATTTCTGTAATTCTTTATGTGTGCATGTGTGTGTGTGTGAATGTATGTTTGTTTGTTTGTTTATTTGTTTGTCTGTTAGTCTGTTTGTATGTATGTATGTATGTATGTATGTATATATGTATGTATGTATGTATGTATGTATTCATGTATGTATGTATGTATGTATTTATGTATGTATGTATATATGTATGTATGTATGTGCGTATGTATGTATGTATATATTTATGTATGTATGTATATATGTATGTATGTATGTATGTCTATATATCTACACACACACATGTATGTGTGTATATATGTATGTATGTATGTATGCATATATACATGTATGCACATATGCAGGTATATATGGATGGATGGATGTCAGTATTATTGTTTGTCTGCTTGCAAAAAAATGTCTGTATGAGAGCATATACATACACACATCCTAGATATGATTCAGTAAAAGTTAAGAGAGAGAAAGACAACACCTTGGGACGTGTAATGTTATTCAAAATATAAAGGTTGCAGGAGTTAGCAACATAACGTAACACCGAGAGTGATGTTATGAAACTAGTGCTTGTGCATTCTCTTTAGCCGAGCTTGATTTGCAATTGCATGACATTTCTGCAATGAGGTTGTGCTTAGTTCTTTTAGAATGTTTATTTCTAGAAATGGGAATGATTATTTTTTAGACTAAAATTGATGTGTTGTTATTATTTTTGCATAATCTAAGCAGTTCAGTCACTTTGTTATTATATCTATATCTATATCTATATCTATATCTATATCTATATATATATATATATATATATATATATATATATATATATCAAAAAACTGTTGTCCAAAGAGAAGGAAAATAAGAACGAGGAGATGAGGAAGAAGAAGAAAAAGAAGAAGAAGAAGAAGATGGAGATGAAGGAGAAGAAGTAGGAAAAGAAGAAGAATAAGACGAGACAAAAGAAAAGGAGAGACAAACCAAATAAGGAATAAAAAAAAACAAAAAACAAATATACAGTGAAGAAGCAACAGAAGCAAAAAGAGAGAGAGAACAAAACAAATAGAAATGCAAACAGGGAAAAAACAACAACAACAAAGACAAAATCAAGATGAAAAAAATAACAAAGAAAGCACAAGAATAAGAGAAGAAGAACATATAAGGAAAAATATCGCAAGAAAGATCAAGAAACTGTGAGATTTTAGGGAATTTCCAGCTACGCTTAAGCAACAGTCAGACGTCTTTTGTTTTTCTCTGTCGATTTTTGACATGCGCTCGTTGTGCATGGTGATTCGCGTGGACATGAAGAAAGGTGTTATAGATTTAAAAAAAAGGGAAAAATGTTGGAGAGAAGGAGAAGGAAAAAGAAGAGAGAGAGAAGAATTTATAGAGGAAGAATGGAAAAGGAATTGTTGTTGTGAGATTTTTTATTTTTTCTATATTTTTTTATATATTTTTTATATATTTAATATTTTCTATATCATTTATATATATCTATATTTTCCTCTTTTGTTATTGATATGCGCTCGTTGTGCTTGGAGATTCGTGGGAGGGAAAGAGGGAACAATGGAGAGAAAGAGAGAGAGAGAGAGAGAGAGAGAGAGAGAGAGAGAGAGAGAGAGAGAGAGAGAGAGAGAGAGAGAGAGCAATGGAAGTAAAGAGAGAAAGAGAGAGTGAGTGGGAGAGAGAGAGAGAGAGAGAGAAAGATTTGATTTTGATTTTGATATGTTTATTCATACTATATACATTGTATACACATGAATAGGCATAGGAACTATGCCTAAATGATTTGTACAGTTCATGTTAGATTCTGAGACATACATTGAAAGAGAGAGAGAGAGAGAGAGAGAGAGAGAGAGAGAGAGAGAGAGAGAGAGATATATATATATATATACATACACACACACACACACACACTCACACACACACACACACACACACACACACATATATATATATATATATATATATATATATATATATATATATATATATATATATATATATATATATATACATATATGTGTGTGTGTGTGTATATATATATGTATATATATATATATATATAT
>BOPN01005906.1:60000-65000 GCA_017312705.2 Penaeus japonicus | reverse complement strand
CTTATTTTCAACTTACCTCTTCCTTTCGTTCGGTCTTTCTATTTTCTCTCTATCGTAGTCGGTATGTTACTGTTTTTTCACGTTTTTTCCATATTCATAGTCTGCATTCTGAATGCGGTTTTGTTGGCATGTGTCAAGAAAACTTGATACCTCGAGACTCTCCAACTTGCGATGCAGCAGGTTTCGGTCAATCGATATGCTGTAGTATCCCCTTAAATTACTAGAAAACCTAAAGAGATGCATAGAAAATGGTAAATTTTACGGGGAAACTATTTTATTAAATTCTTGTCCGTTGTTAAGTTATATGGTAAATTGCGAAGTGGGAAATGGGGGGATTATTGTAATTCTTCCAAGAATGATGGGGATATTTAAACAAAAAGAAAAAAAAAGGAGGTGAGCGTGTGAACAACCGCAAAATGTTCAAGGAAAGGCATTCAAGTTTAAAGACTGTCTACTAAACACTTTTAACTAAAGATATTTTCACTCATATAGTTTTCGGTAAATCTTGATAATAAAATTTATGTATCATAAATCAACAATATTCACTATCATTATCATTGTTTATCATTGCTGTTATCCTTATCATTGACATTGTTATTACCATTACTATTGTCATTATCATTTCAATCATTTTTATTATCATAAACATTGTTATCATTATAATGATCAGAATTGTCATTATCATAGCCCTTATTAGTATAATTAACATTACTGCTTTATTACTAATATCCTTATCATTGTCATTATCACTATTATCATTATAATGATCATTAGTGACATATTGTTATCATTAGTATCAGTAGCACAGTTATAATTATCAGTAGTAACAGTATCACCATTAATATTGATATGATTATAATTGTTATCATCATTATCATTATTCTTAGTATCATCCATCTTAACATCATAATTACTACTGCCATTATCAACATTATTATCACAACCATTATTATGATTATCAATGTTCTCATAATCACTAATCTGTTTATTTGTCATTACTATTATCATCATGAGT
This sequence comes from Penaeus japonicus, assembly GCA_017312705.2. Lineage (NCBI taxonomy): Eukaryota > Metazoa > Arthropoda > Malacostraca > Decapoda > Penaeidae > Penaeus > Penaeus japonicus. The sequence goes on along the minus strand of BOPN01005906.1, from coordinate 63,985 downwards.
ACTACATTATCTTCATTACCATTGTCATTATCATCATGATCATTATTATTCTTTTTCCTTCCATTATATTTTTTTTCATAATTTTCTCTTTCAATGCTTCTCGTTCCTCCATTCGTTATATCATTATAAATAAATTATGATGCACGGAAATTATATAAATTCTAAATTCTGTTAAAGGTGAGACAATTATATCAATGTAATTTTATTTGGTAAGATCCTTTTAGCTTTTTAAAGGTAATGTAAAGCGTCAGCACCTATAATATTAATGTGTTCTCAGTTAAAATGAATCATCTTACTGATATATACAGTAAAATTATTTTTATGTTAAGTTGCATCACACATATTCCAATATTCGAAGAAAATAAGATTTCATTGTGTTGGTAGAAAACGGGAATGTTTAAGGGGACACTTATCCATTCAGTTATATATATCCAGTATGATTAGGAAGATGTATCCAGTATCATATGATATATTTTTTTTAAGAATTAATATCCTGAAAAAGAAAACATGATACCAACTAATAGTCGTAGTGTTATGCAAATATGCATTGACTATTGTAGTTGGATGAATCGTTCATAATGGAAATTTATAAGGCTGTTATGATAATTGAATATATCATAAAACACACACACACACACACACACACACACACGTATACATACACATATACATTAATCGGTTATTAACACCATTAGATATACGTGTGCCATAGACTCTCTGAACTGAACTGAACTCTAGCTCATGTATTTATTCCCGGGATGAATGACGTAAATAAATCTAGATACTATATAATAAATAAAATAAAATCAAAGTAGGATTGGCAGGACCTCCCCTAACTACTCGTATCTAGAAATCTTTCAGGTTTAAAAGTAATTACCTTCTCTTCTAGATCCGACACTGATTTCCTAAAACAAAAGGTTAGTCTTGATGAAACTATTGGAAGACGTAAGTAAGGATATGATATAAAACGCTCCACACACCAATTGATAAGAAAACCGACATAAAACAATGTTACAATTTCAAGACCAGCAGTTCTCGAAGTTGCATATCGTTCATGGGTTTTGCGAAAAAAAATAGAGGTGTCTCCCCTCCCCCCACCTCCGTTTTCTATCGAACGGCCGGACCACTAATAGATTGCATGACACGATTTGACACTGAATGATTATTTTCATTCTTCTCCTGCAAACCTGTCCGTAAAGGCCTGATCAATTTTAATAAAGCAACCAACATCTTATCTTGAGTTTTGTAAGCCGGGAACATAGATTCCTCGCGTACTCATGGCAGTACGCAAGTGTTTACAAAACCATACGTGGATTATTAATTGACAGCTTACCTTGCTCTCTTCATGACATGGGTTTCTATTGCAAGCTGTTGCTCTCTCTGCAATACTCCTGTCAACACTAGTTAACGGTTATTACTAGTGACTTGCAAAGAATTATGATCTCTCTCTTTCTCTCTCTCTCGTTCTCTCTCTCTCTCTCTCTTTCTCTCTCTCTCGTTCTTTCTCTTTCTCTCTCTCTCTCTCGTTCTTCTCTCTCTCTCTCTCTCTTTCTCTCTCTCACGTTCTTTCTCTCGTTCTCTCTCTCTCTCTCTCTCTCTCGTTCTCTCTCTCTCTCTCTCTCTCTCTCTCTCTCGTTCTCTCTCTCTCTCTTTCTCTCTCTCTCGTTCTTTCTCTCGTTCTCTCTCTCTCTCTGTCTGTCTCTCTCTCTCTCTCTCTTTCTCTCTGTGGAGTGTGGAGTGTGGGCATTTGATTCGGCAATACGGTCGCTCTGAAATCAGCTGTGCATTAGCTCTTCCGTTCATGGTAGTGCATGAGAAATGGACTGGATCGTTGAATTGCAACATGCAATATGAAACGCGCATGAAACAAATCCATGATCCTAGTTGATACCTCGTCAAGTTGAAAGCTCTTAGTTTGAAATAGAGATTGATGGTCTATAGTCTCCTTACGCTCTTTTGAATCATTTCTCCTCATTCAAAAAAAAAAAAAAAAAAAAAAAAAAAAAAAAAAAAAAAAAAAAAAAAAAAAAAAAAAAAAAAAAAAACAAACAAAAACGAAGCAGTAGGACACACTTACCTTGTCAAGATGTAGTGCACAGTTACCTTTGTCAAAATGTCACTTTCATTAACTCACTCGACCGTGTCCTAATTGGACCAGAGGCGCAGTGAGCACATTGGAATAGGTATGAATGAGAATGAATGATTTCCAAAGTTAAGATGACCCATAGATTTGACAAATCTTATGATGATAATCTAGATAAGAAAAAACAAACTAGAAACAATAAAATCTAATCTTGAACAATTATCTTCCTCATGCCTTTCACAACAACTTCTCCGTCGATTCAAATCAATAACTGGACCACTTGAAAAAAAAAGAAAGAAAAAAAAAAAAAAAAAAAAGAGAGAGAGAGAGAGAGAGAGAGAGAGAGAGGAGAGAGAGAGAGAACGAGAGAGAGAGAGAGAGAGAGAGAGAGAGAGAGAGAGAGAGAGAGAGAGAGAGAGAGAGAGAGAGAGAGAAAAGAAGAAGAAGAAAAAAAAAGTGTATTCCAAAGACTCCACCTCAACCAGTCTCTTGGGACGAATCACTTCCTCTGCCAGGCATACAAACGGAACACAAACGACCTGTTAAGAACTACCACTTAAATGATTTATGCGGTTGGATCACTGTTGTTGTTGTCTGTATGTGGCTCACGGGCGTCCTCTAGTTTTTTTTTAACTCGAGGGTTTCCCGGCCGTGACGTGGCTAATTAATGGACTCGCTGAGGTTTCAATTGTCCATGTGTAGTTTATGATAAGGATAATTTTCATCGTCGGTCAGTGCTGGGGTTTGATCGGAACTTTAAATAATTGAACAAGCAACAGGGATATGAAACTATTGATATCCCTCCCCTCTCTCTTTTTCGACTTTTCTTTTTTCTTCTCTCTCTGTCTCTTTGTCTGTCTCTCTGTCTCATTCTCTCTCTCTCTCTGTCTCTCTCTGTCTCTCTCTCTCTCTCTCTCTCTCTCTCTCTCTCTCTCTCTCTCTCTCTCCCTCTCCTCTCTCTCTCTCTCCCTCTCTCTCTCTCTCTCTCTCTCTCTCCCTCTCCCTCTCCCTCTCCCTCTCCCTCTCCCTCTCCCTCTCCCTCTCCCTCTCCCTCTCCCTCTCCCTCTCCTTCTCCTTCTCCCTCCCCCTCCCCCCCCTCTCCCTCTCCCTCTCCCTCTCCCTCTCTCTCTCTCTCTCTCTCTCTCTCTCTCTCTCTCTCTCTCTCTCTCTCCCTCTCCCTCTCCCTCTCCTTCTCCCTTTCCCTCTCCCTCTCCTTCTCCCTCTCCCTCTCCCTCTCCCTCCCTCTAATCAAACCTTTCTCACCTCTTGTCATAAAATCTTTATAGAAATTTCCTTAACGCTGGAAATAATGCCACTGTAATCCTCACACACATAATCCATTGAGTGTAAAAGACTTCATGAGAAAATGGTCATTGATGTTCTAAACCTCTTTGTGTGTAAGTATTCTTTTAATGCACTGTGCGTTAATTCAATTGTCAATTTTATCGATTTATGTGTTTTTGTGAATGACTTTTTGTTCTCTATTGGGTCGAGTTTGTTTACAGAATGTATTTGTATTATTATTGTCAATGAATATTCTAAGATTTTCTTGTCACGTATGAGGTGTAAAAATATATCATGGTACAAAATCGTCACTATCAAGTTACAATATGTAGCGACTGCCGATCGCTCCTCAATGACTACATACTTTCTCGCAACGGCAATTGCACACACGAACCCAGACAAACAATTTATTCTTGACACCCCCCACCCCCCCACCCCCCCCCAAAAAAAAAAAAAAAAAAACATACAAACTATGGTCTCCTTAGAATCACATTGTGGCCCAAAATATGGATTGCAGAATCTTGTTTGACGAGAACCACTTGCAACATTGGTGATAGGATCTCCGTTCCTTGGTGTGGACTTTGACGGGGGATTCCTAAACGCCAACCCATAGGAGAG
>BOPN01005906.1:25000-27500 GCA_017312705.2 Penaeus japonicus | reverse complement strand
TTTATGAGCTTTCTCCAAGTACTCCTATTGTATACTATTGCTATGTCATCTATGTTCTTTTCCTTCAAGTCCCTTTTTATACAATCTTTCCATCTGGTTTTGGGTATACCCTTTCTTCTATTCCCTTCTACTTCCATTTCCATAACCTCTCTCCCAACATGTTCTTCACCCTCCCTTCTCTTTACATGGCCAAACCACCTCAGCCAAGACTCTTGGATTTTCTACTTTCCTGAAGAAAACACGGCGGTCTTCTTCCTTGACTTTGGCTGTCCCTCTGATGTATTCATTTCTGATCCTATCTTTCCTGGTAACTCCTGACATCCACCTAAGCATTTTCATCTCTGTCACATCTAACTTTCTTTCCTCTTTCTGTTTAAGAGGTGCTGCTTCCAGGCTGTAGGTTAAGGCTGGTCTGACTACGGTTTTGTGTACCTTTCCTTTAAGTTTAACTGGCACTCTTTTATCGCAAATGACCCCTGACACCTTCCTCCAGTTGTTCCATCCACACTGAATTCTATGAGTAACTTCCCTTTCCATCCCTGTACTTTCATCTACCATAGACCCAAGGTATTTAAAAGTATTTGTTCTTTTCAACCTATTTCCATTCAGTTGTATTGAGGCCAATTGGTCACCCATATCAGTTGAGAAGTACTCTGTTTTAGACCTGCTAATTTTCATGCCTCTACTCTCTAATGCACATCTCCATTCTTCTAACTTGGTTTCTAATCCTCTTCTACTTTCTGTTATCAACACTACGTCATCTGCATATAAAATGCACCATGGTGGGTCCTCCCTAACATTTTGAGTAATAACATCGAATACAATATTAAATAATAATGGGCTAAGTGCTGACCCCTGGTGTAGACCAACCTTCACATGGAAGTTTTCCGTTGTTCCTACTGTGCTTCTAACTCTAGTAGTAACATCCTTATAGCATTCTTTGATAACCCTTACATACTTTTCTTGCACTCCTCTTTCACGTAGCCCTCTCCAAACCTCCTGTCGTGGCACCCTATCATATGCTTTCTCCAAATCGATGAATACCATATGTAACACTTTCTGCTTCTCCTGATATTTTTTCCATTATTTGCCTAAGGGAGAAAATACCATCAATTGTCCCAAGTCCTTTCATAAAGCCCAGTTGTTGCCTACCAATTTCCACACATAAAATACCGAAACATGAAAGTCTCTTTTATCATCCATCAACTTTTGGACAATGAATGGCGGAATTCCAATTAATCTAGACTCACTCTAAGTTTTTTTATTGTTTTTTTTTTTTTTTGGTCCCAACAGGTTTTCGTTCAGGAACCGTGAAGACAAGAAAGAGCGGAATAATAGTATGCAAGTTACAAATTAACTTCACCATAAAAACAATATCATTTTAATCAACAGACGATTCGAAAACGCCGCTCGTTGAACCCAATATTATTATTATTTTTTTATATCAATTAAGTTGATCATAAAGTCGAATGATTGCAATTGTTATTAGACTACCTAACGAAATAGCTATCAGATTTACCATAAAAAACAAAATCATCGGAATAATAATTTCATTCACAAATCCTGTACGAACTATTTTTTTTTTTCCTGTCGGTTTTAAATCTATCGAATCTATCATAAAACATTGAAGCTCGATGATGCATTATTAAACGGCACCATTTTGATTAATTCCCGACTCGCCGCTTCGTATAGGAGAAATTAGCATATTTAATTCATCGCGAGACAGAATAATCTCGAAACAAACAGTTACTTAAAGCTGAACAAAACTATTCCCTATTTCTAGATTTTTTTTTCTCCGTCTCCTCCCCCCCACCCTCCTCCCCTACTTTCTATCAAATCAAAACGAAATCTTTTTTGATGATCATCTCGCTGCCTTCGACTCGTTCGAACGCGTACAAAGAGACACTGACAAAACGAAGTCAAAGTCAAAACGAAACGGACGCGTACAAAGAGACACTAACGAAACGCAGTCAAAGTCAAAACGAAACGGACGTATACAAAAAGACGCTAACGAAACGCAAAGTCAAAACGAAACGGACGTGTACAAAGAAATGCTAACGAAACGCAGTCAAAGTCAAAACGAAACGGACGCGTACAAAAAGACGCTAACGAAACGCAGTCAAAGTCAAAACGAATCGAAATCATTTTGACGATCATCTCGCTGCCTCCGCCTCGTCCGAAAGTGTACAAAGAGACGCTAACGAAGCGAAGTCTTGTGTACGTCCGTCCGTTCGAGTGTTTGCATTTGCGGTTCAGTTGACGGGCGTCTAACCACGGGACGGGGGCGGGTTTTTGCTCTCATTATTTACCCAAGCCTGAGTGTTCGGTCATACACTCTCCTATCACCCCCCCACCTCCCTGCCCCCCTCCTCTCTCCTTTCTCCTCCTCCTCCTCCTCCCCCCATCCCACTTACCCCCTTCTGGACGACTGTCCCCCCCTCCCTGCCCCCCTCCTCTCTCCTTTCTCCTCCTCCTCCTCCTCCTCCCCCATCCCCCTTAC
>BOPN01005906.1:15000-17500 GCA_017312705.2 Penaeus japonicus | reverse complement strand
ATGAATAGATTTAATACTATTTTGCTAATGGTGCATCACAATAAAATTGCATCTTAATTGAAATATGAATCGTGTTATTGCAATAAACATTGTTATTAATTTCTTTTTTAACGCTGGTTTGCTTTTAACACTGACCCCCCCCCCCCAACGTTGCAGGCATTTTCAAATCAATCTCTGGAATAAAGTCTTAATGTTGATCTTTCCTTGACAATATTGCAATCATATTTCTGGCGACTGTGATTAACGTAGATAAAAAACAAACAAACAAACATTAGTGCTAACAGATTGCAGATATTCACAGTATTACTTTTTTGAAAGTAAAAGGAATCCCTCTCCCTCCTTTTCCCTCCCCCTCCCCCTCCCCCTCCCCTTTCCTCCTCCTCCCCCCTCCCTCCCCCGTCCCCTCCCCCGTCCCCTGCCCCATCCCCTCCTTTCCCCCGTCCCCTCCCCCCTTCACTTCCCACCCCCTCCCCCTCCCCTTTCCTCCCCCTCCCCCTACCCCCTCCCTCCCCCGTCCCCTTCCCCCTTCCCCCTCCCCCTTTTGTTTAAAACAACAACATTAGTGCTAACAGATTGCAGATATTCACAGTATTACTTTTTTTTTTTTTTTTTTTTTTGCAAATGAAAGTAAAAGGAATCTTCACTCGTTGCAACTCATAAGTCAAATATTGCAATAGAATTTTATTAATATTTATATTTTATTAATATTTATGTTTTATAATATTTATGATTTTATTAATGTCGTATTTGCAATATTACAATAATCTCTTTTTTTCAATTTATTTCTCTTCAACGCAAAATAAATTTATAATAAATTCCATATTTAAATCAATTTATTTTCCTCCTATAATCATCAGAAGATAAATAAAACATCAGTACTTGTCAGTTCAGTAATAAAATTATTTATTTTTGACTCTGCGAATAAGATCTTAATATTGATTTTAGAAAACTTTAGAATCAATCTTTGCAATATTGCTTTGGGTATTTGATTTCATTCCTATAAGTATTGTGTCCATGTTGATAATAATAAATAATAATGATATGAATGATAATAATAATAATGATAATAATAATGATATCTTAATATCAATCTTATAACACTAAAACTTCTTTAACTTCCTCTAATTATAAAAAAAACTTCGATTTTATCCTCAATAAATATCCATAAAAACGATAATAAGCTCTTCAGAATTAACAATAATAATAATAAAATAAAATCCTCAACATCAGCTTCCACATGACAAAAAGCAATCAATTACCCACCTACAAATAGCGCATCAATATCAACCTAAAACAACATTACCATAAATTTGATATTCCCCTTTCGATAAATAAGCAAAATCATTAAAATTCGCCCGCCCACGATGCCCCCCCCCCCCCCCCCCCCCCCCCCCCCCCCCCCCCCCCCCCCCCCCCCCCCCCCCCCCCCCCCCCCCCCCCCCCCCCCCCCCCCCCCCCCCGCCAAGTTAGCAGAAGGGCCGTCCTTTGAGTCAGGCGGGGAAACGTATCCTCCACGCCCATCCTTCCAAACAAGGCAGGATCCGTGTCGAAAGTCTATGCAATCTTCCCCCCCTTACCCCTCCTCCTCCTCTCCTCCCTCTTCCCCCCTCTCCTCCTCCTCTCCTCCTCCTTACCCCCCGCTCCCCGCTCTTCTCCTGCTAGTGTAGTCTCCCCTCCTCTCTCCCGCTCTCTCTCTCTCTCTTTCTCTCTCTCTCTCTCTCTCTTTCTCTCTCTCTCTCTCTCTCTCTCTCTCTCTCTCTTACTCCCCAAGCCTTAACCTCCTTCTCCCCCTAACCTCCTTCTCCCCCCTTCCCCCTTCTCTCTCTCTCCCCCCCTTGTGCTAAACCGCCTTAGCGCTAACCTCGATATGTTCATTTCTCCGCCTCTCTTATCGTAGCGGTGAATGCTAAACTTAGCGGAAATTCGCTTAGTTGCTGCTACTCTATCGTCTCGTGTGTTCGGCGCCATCTTGGAATTCCATGGACGCTGACGTAATGGGAGGAATTTTAAAAGATTTGCGAGGTGTTGGTCGGACGTTTCGCATGAGAGAGAGAGAGAGAGAGAGAGAGAGAGAGAGAGAGAGAGAGAGAGAGAGAGAGAGAGAGAGAGAGAGAGAGAGAGAGAGAGAGAGAGAGAGAGAGAGAAGGAGAAGGAGGAAGAAAAGAAAAAGAAAAGTGAGAGAGAGAGAGAAAGAAAAAAGACGAGGGAAGGTAGGAAGGAGAAGAAGAAGAAGAAGAAGAAGAAAAAGAAGAGCAGGAGGGGTAAAGGGAGGAGGAGGAGAAGGACTAGAAGGACGAGGAGGGAGGAGAAGGAGGAGGAGGGAGGTGGTGGGGGGGGAGGAGTCTTTCCTACTTTGGAACTCCGGAATCTCTCGTCCACATTCCTGTCAAGGCCGAAGGATTAAGGACTCAGCTGAGGACGTTCTCGCTGGCCTTTTGGGGGTGGAGGGGGGGGGGGGTGCAGCGGGCGTGAGAGGCCAGGATTGGAGTCCTTTTTTATG
>BOPN01005905.1:80660-83160 GCA_017312705.2 Penaeus japonicus | reverse complement strand
ATCCTAATCTATAATCTGCTTTCATAACCTTCTAATATTAATTTAATTACACTAATAAAGTCTTTGATCTAAATGGCAGTACATCCTTCCATCCTGAAGCAATACTAATATATATTACTCGGGAATATCAGAATATGATAAAGTCTTGCCTTCTAGCCAGTCTGACCTGCAGTCTGTTCTAACCTTCCCATGCAGATCATCAGTATTTGCATTGTATGAATCCATCGGTCGAGTAATACTTTTAATCCGAAAAAGGTTATAGGATTTTTTCTCGAATACTTCCCGATATCAGGATTTTCGTGTTTTTCATCAACGTGTCACGGAATAACACGATTCATTTCAAAAGGTTGCAGGTTAATATCTATTATCGTTCTGGAGGTAAAAGCTTATATATGGAAATACAAGTATCACGAGTATATTCTTAAGGTTATAGATAGTGTGTTCGTGTGTGTGTGTGTGGCTGGGTGGGTGTGTGGCTGGGTGTGTGTGTGTGTGTGTGTGTGTGTATATGTGTGTCTGTTTGTACACACACACATATATATTATATATATATATATATATATATATATATATATATATATATGTATATATATATATATATATATATATATATATATATATCTCTCTCTCTCTCTCTCTCTCTCTCTCTCTCTATCTCTCTCTCTCTATATATATATATATATATATATATATATATATATATATATATATATATATATATATATATATATATATGCATATATATATATATATATACATATATACATATATATATATATATATATATATATATATATATATATATATATATATAATATATATATATATATATCATGATCACTACTAATGTAATATGTTAACATAAAGGTCTTGACTAGCTCAAAGTCAGTCAAAGCTGATATGCAACTGTCAAAGTCTCAGTATCATTTAATTAAACATCAATGAAGTAACTGTGTTCAAATATTCACGTCGTCATTATTCATGTTAATCTGAATGAGTGTCATGAATTATATATATGATTAACATGTATTGATTAATGTTATAAATGAATTGCATTACTTATTATGATTTTTTTCTTTATTATAATCATTATTGTACTAATATTATCCTTAATTTCATTATAATCATTATTGATATTATTATTGCCATTATTTTTTTTATTATCATTAATATATCTATTTTGATTATCATTATCTCTATTTTCATTATCATTCACATTTCAATTATTATCATCATTATAATTCTTCATTCTTCATTTATTTTTCCATTATTTTTATCATAATCATTATTATTATCATTATCATCACTAGTATGATTATGATTACTATCAGCATTATCATTTCTATCATTATCATTATAATGATTTTATTATTGACATTAATACGGTCATTATCATTATTGTTATTACTATTACTAGCTTCATCTTCATCCTTATCATAATTAACATCATCATTATCATCATCATCATTACTATAATTGTTGCCGTTATTATAATCTTCAGTATCATCATCATCATAATTATTATTATAATCATTATTCATTATTACTATCATTATCATTATTGTTATTGTTTCCATAATCATTATCATTATTATTGTTATCATTGTCATTGTTATTATCATTAACAGTATCATTATTATCATCATTATTATTACTATTATAACTATTATTATCATTTTTATTATCATCATTATTATTATTATCCTTATCATAATCATTATTATCATTATCACTGTCATTATTCTTATCATTTTTGTTATTAGTATTACTTAAATCTTTATTGTCATCCATATTTTCTTCTTTCTCATCATTATAATCTTCATCATCATCGTCATAATCATCATCATTATCATTATTAATAGTAGTGTTATTATTAATACTTCTACTTCTACTACTACTACTACTACTATAATTGCCAAAATCATATTCATAATGATTAATATATCCATGATCATTATCATCATTCTTCTTCTTTGTGGTGGTTGTATCATCACTGTTATGATTGTTGCTTTTTCTACTCCTATCATTCTTTATCATCATTATCATTATTGATATTATCATTATGATTACCATTATTGCTGTTGCTCCTGTCGTTGTTGATGCCCTTATTATTATTATCATTGTTAACATTATCATTAGTCTGAAAGTTGATGTTTTCTTTTTCTTTTTGTATTTTTCAGTAAACATCTGAGCAAACTCTCAAAACATACATGTATTCACAAAAATATACAGCGTAAATGCAAGAGTAAAATAAAGTGAACGTAACCAAATCACAAGTCACGCATATGTTTAACATACGCTTAAAACCGTCAGATTAGTTCAGTGGTAGCGCGTCTGCCTCACATCCCCGTGGTCAGCAGGTCGAGCCCCGTCCAAACTGGTGAGTTTCCACTGTCACCTGGGCACCGCGGTGGGTTAGGACCCAAGCTCAGACTTTGAGTCAACACTCGCTGACACACACACGAGTCACCACACACTGTCCCACAGACTAGGCTCGCCA
>BOPN01005905.1:5000-12500 GCA_017312705.2 Penaeus japonicus | reverse complement strand
TTCCTTCCACAGATATATAGATGGGTTTATAAGACCAGTGTGCGTACGTACGTGTTTTGGGCTTGGGGAAGCGATAGAGTAGAAAGAGAGAAAGGGGAGGGTGGAGAGAGAAGAAGGAGGAGGAGGAGGAGGAGGTGGTAGGGGAGGAGGTGAGGAGGTGAGGGGAGGGGGCGAGCGAGAGGACGAAGAGAGTTCAGAAGAGAGGTTCACCAACGGTTGGGCTTCAGGTCTAGTTTTGTAAAAAGAGTTCATGAAGGTGGTCTCTTCTCATGGCTCCTCCACCTTCTCCACCTACTCCTCCTTGGTCGCGCTCTTCTTCTTCTCCTTCTCCTTCTCCTTCTCTCATATTTCATGCTTGTTCCAAGGTTCCTTCCACCTAATCTCCCTCTCTCCATTTCCCCCCCTTCTCCCTATCTCTGCCTTCCGTTTCTTCTTCTCTTCACCACATGCACACGAGACCAGATCAGAGTGAAGCGTGTGAAGGAGACTCGACAGGCAGAGCGGAGGCAGGGAGAGGGGGAGGGAGAGAGAGAGGGAGAGAGAGAGGGGGGGGGAGAGAGAGAGAGAGAGAGAGAGAGAGAGAGAGAGAGAGAGAGAGAGAGAGAGAGAGAGAGAGAGAGAGAGAGAGAGAGAGAGAAATGGGTATTGTGTGGATTACAAATTTACAAATACAGGTAGAGCAAGAGGCAGAATGGAGGTGGTAAACAACAACTGGTGGCATTTTTCGACTTACTCGTCATTGCTCCTGTCGACCAGTGTCTCCCGTCGCTTTCTTTCGCCTGAATGAGGGAAAAAAATACAAGTCTAGCTCTCCAGCCCGACATTCGCACACTTCACTAGGTCATTTTTTTTTTCATTCCACGATTATTGCACCTTATATAAATATGTATAGCTTTTCTTTCTCTCTCACTCGATCAAACAACACTTTTAGATCGAACTGTTATGGATCTCTTTATTAATAAAAACTAAGGGTTCCAGAGGGCGCGGGCACACAACCTTCCACCTCTGCGTCGAAAGTATTACTGAGGCTATGCGCGTGTCGGTCGGTCGACGGCACTCACGTCATGGCAGATGCCAGACGCTGCTCACAGGCCAACTTCTCTTCGGATTTCTTAAGGCTGTTGGCTTCATTAGCGTGTTCTTTTTCCCATGTTTCTCTTCTCTCTCTTGATCTTTCTCTGTTCTATTCGGTGCTGGGGATGTGGTTCTGTCCGATGACGGAATAAGGAAGGTTGGAAAGAGCTAGGACGGTGGTGTTAGTCGATGTCGATAGGGAGGTAGGAAAGGCAGAGAGAGAGAGAGATATACACAAACATTAAAGATAGATAGAAAGAAAAAAAAAGAAGATAAGATACCCCTCGAAAAAAAATAAAATGAAATAACGCTACATAATATTTTCCAACTCGAGCCTGTCATGAACATCAATTTTCGCAACTTAACTTGCGCTACTTCACGATTCATAAATCCAAAACAGATATCACAGCGAAACAAGCTATAGATAGAACGCACAAAAACACCCACAACCCCCCTCCCCCCCACCCCCATTTCTATATAGCAACCTCACTTCCCTACCCCCGCCTCCCCCCTCCCCCCTCCCCCATCCCTACCACCATTCACCGAAGATAGACCAAATAGACACTCCCCCCTCCTCCCTACTCCACTCCCCCCAACCCTACCTCACCTTCCCCCCCCCCTAACCTCAAACACTCCTCCTCCCTCCTCCTCCTCCTCCCCCCTCCCTCCCTCCCTCCCTCCCTCACCCCCTCTCTCCCTCGGCCTCCATCGCTCTCACTGTGACGTAGGCGTGTGTGCAGTCAGGGTTCGCCTTGGGTACAGTTTTAGGCTTAATAACACCAGACAAACACTCTGTTCCCGGCCACGTGGCAAGGGGGGGGATGGGAGGGGGGCGCGCGCAGGCCGAGAGGGAGGGAGGGAGGAGGTAGGTCTATGCAGGCCGATGATGAGGATGAGGCTGAAGTACGCGGAAGGGGGGGTAGGGGGGGAGGGTGAAGGTCGTTTCTTGAGGAAAGAAGATATTGGTTCGTTTTTTTTCTGCTGGGGGGGAGGGGGAGGGGGTGTATGGAGGCTTAGGCTAAGGCATTTTTCAAGGTCAGGAGAAGGCCGGATCCGCGTACTTGCGTTTGTATGTTTGCGTATGCTTGCGGACGGTTTGTTTGTATGTTGTGTGTGTGTGTTTGCGTATGTTTGTGTGTGTTTGCATGTTGTGTTTGTGTTTGTGTATGTTTGTGTGTGTTTGCATGTTGTGTGTGTGTTTGTGTGCTTGCTTTTTTTCTGTATGTGTGTGTGTGTGTTTGCGTGCCTCAATATATATATATATATATATATATATATATATATATATATATATATATATGTGTGTGTGTGTGTGTGTGTGTGTGTGTGTGTGTACATACATATATATATATATATATATATATATATATATATATATATATATATATATGTGTGTGTGTGTGTGTGTGTGTGTGTGTGTGTGTGTGCAGATTTATTTTTATATATGTATATAAATATGTATATATATATATGTAAATATGTATAATACATACATATATGAGTATATATAAATATATATATAAATGTATATGTGTGTGTGTGTGTGTACGTGTGTATGTGTGTGTGTGTGTACGTGTGTATGTGTGTGTGTGTGTACGTGTGTATGTGTGTGTGTGTCCGGCTCGAAACCCGAAAGCCATAAATCCAGTCTCGGCCGGTGCCTCGGGTAAGAAGGTATATGTTTAGGGTACAATTTCAGGCCTAATGTTGCAGCCTGCAGTTCCGGTCGAGGGAGAGGGAGGGGGAGGGGGGAGGGCGTAAGGGCTGGGGTGGGGGGTGGGGGGGGGGCTGTGGTGAAGGGGTTACCTGGCAAGGGGAAGGTCGCGCTTTTTGGCGGTACTTTATTTTGGCGTCTCGCTCACTTTTTTTTTTCTTTTTTTTTTTTTTTTTTTGCTTATATGTATCTTATGTCTCTTTCACGTTTCCTTTTTCTTTCTTTCTTGTTTTCTTTTTCCTTATTTCTCATTCCTATTACGGATATGATTGCAATGGCGAAGAGCATGATATAGATTTTTCAATAACACGTATAGAATCAATTATAGATCCCTACTCCCTCTCTTTCTCTTTCTCTCGCTCTCTTTCTTTCTGTAATTTCTCCCTCTTTCTCTCTCTCTCCCTCTTCCCTCTCTTTTTTTTTATTATGCTCTCTTCTCTCTCTCTCTCTCTTTCTCTCTCTTCTTCGCCTCCTCCCCCCCTCCCTTGTCTCGTCAACTGCCCTCTCCCGCTCCAATCTTCCTTTCTTTCTCTCTCTCTCTCTCTCTCTATCTCTCTCTCTCTAATGAACTGATGAGTCGAAATGAATTAGTAATAATGGAAGCAACACATCTCCCATATCACTCAGATTTCCATCTTCTCATATGACTTAGCAACAGCAGTTGGTAACGAGTGGGGGGGGGGGGGTAACAAGAGGGAGAGGAAGAGGGGTGAATAACAAGGGAGTGAGAGAAGTAATGAGAGAGAGAGAGAGAGAGAGAGAGAGAGAGAGAGAGAGAGAGAGAGAGAGAGAGAGAGAGAGAGAGAGAGAGGGCGAGGTAAAGAAAGGCTATTATTATTATTGTTATTAGTACTATCCTTATATTCATCATGTTTACTATTATCATTATTCTCTCTATTATTTCTATTATCATCATAATTATGTTATCATTATTGTTACATGATAGTAATTGGTATCATTATCCATCATCCTTATTACTTGTATTATTAGCACTATGATGATTATTATAATTATCATCTACACCATAATTATCATCAGTCATTCATGTGGCAATATCTTTGTTGTTATTATCATGACTATCACCGTTATCATTAATGCCATTTTTATTAACATTTTCATCTGCATCATTAATAACATTATAAAAAAAAATAATAGTCATTATCATCATTGATATTATCATCTTTGCCATTATTATACTTGTCCTTGTTATCATATGCTTCTTAACGTTTCTTGTTTTTACCATTGACTGTAATGATGATGACGATGACGATGATGATGATGATAATGATGGAGGTGGTGGTGATGATGATAATGCTATGAAGATAGGAACAAGATGAAATAAACAATAAAGATATAATTACTACGATCATTATCATTATCAGCCTCATTATTAGCATCATGCTCACCATAATCATTATCACGATTATTATTAGTTTTAATTACTAATATATTAGCTATCGTTATCCTCATTATCATCATTATCAGTATATTCTCATCCCAATTAATCCTCATGTTCATGATTATAACCACCATTATCATAATTATTAGAATCCTCATTCATAATAGTATAATAAACAAAAAATCCCTTACAATTAATATAAACATTAATACTAAGCTCACCACGATCACTTTCAATGTGACGTCAACATGCTAATGCCACATCTTAAATCCAAATACCCATTCGTTCACTATAATATTAATCCCCCTTTCTAAAACATCTGCAACTCAACGTCACCGATTTAAGTCGCGCTAATAACGTCAGATAAGCAAGTTACAACGTTATTTTCGTGTGAAAGAGAATCCCTTAGGGTTGCTGTCTGTCTCTTGGTAAATGACGTGCTGAATGTCACTGCTGAGGTTACGTAACTCCGGGTTGTGTAACAGCGCTAGAAGTTCTGCCTATTTTCTTTATCCTTTTCTCTCTCTTTTTGTGTGTGTGTTTGTTTCTCGTCTCTGAATAGCTGTTTTTGTGTTTTGTTTTTCTTTTTTTGTACTGGTTTTGTTTGTTTGTTTATTGGTTTGGGGTCATACGTATAATTGTAATGCGTGTATGTTAATTAGTCGTATGAACGTATTACGAAAAAGATGACCTTGTACATAAGATGTGTATGTCAATATATGACAAAGATAACAGTAAGAATGAAAAAAAGATAAATAAATAAATAAAAATGCCTTCATTTCATTGGACTTTTAAAAAAACGAAAACTAATAACAACCATAAACGAATAAGTTTGTGATTGATGAGAATAAACAAGAAAAATAATCGAGCAAGGAAAACCCGCCAATTCGCCATCTTTAAACGCCGACCAAGTTTAGTCTCCGCCTTCCCCCTCTATCTCTGTAGGCCTCAATGGATTATTTTACTCATTTGTTGTTCAGCGTAGGTCTCTTCCTTTCTCTCCCCCTCCCCCTCCCCCCCTCCTCCAACTCCTTTCCACCCTCCTCTGCCCATTCATAAAACAACTCGACTACATAACCCTGAAAAAGACCCTCAACCAGGTCACGTCGGCCTCAACCTTGCAAAAACTGGGTACACTTTTAGGCTTAAAAAAGAGGCACGAGTCTATGACGCTGCTCTTTTTTTTCTCTCTCTCTCTTTCTTTCTCTCCTTCTTTCTCTCCCTATTGTATCAAGCTTTCGTGGAAGGTTTCTCATTGTTTGATAGCTTTCGTAACTTTTTTTTCTTCTCTTAGATAACAACAAACTCTACAGTGGCAGCGTGACTGAAAACTTTTTTCACTCCCGTGAGGCTTGAATCGTTTCTTAAGCCATAAGCGAAATTCAGTGTGTGGTTAAGGGAAAAACACATTATGTCTACTCGAATGTCGATTAAAATGAAAAAGAAGGCATTTCTCGACCTCCATTAACAATCAAATTTTCCCTCCCTCCCTCTCCCCCCCCCCCCCTCTCTCTCTCTCTCTCTCTCTCTCTCTCTCTCTCTCTCTCTCTCTCTCTCTCTCTCTCTCTCTCTCTCTCTCTCTCTCTCTCTCCCTCCCTCCCTCCCTCCCTCCCTCTGTCTCTCTCTCTCTCTTTCAACATCTCCTTAAGTAGTAGCGCTGTAGGTGACGAGCTGCTCCCTTCCTTTGAATACGAATGCCCGAGTCACGGTACTTCACACGTGTCGGCGAAATGGCACAGGAGTTTATCGGAATGGCGGCAACAAGCGCATTAGTCCAATCACGCAGTTTGATACTTGCATTGTCATTCTTGGGCATTTCTGGTACCTGGGTTATTACCAACGCTGAGACCCGGACTCTCTCGCTAATGATGCTGAGGATGGGCAATCACCTCGACTCAAGCCATTAACATAATTACGTATCCGGAGGAGAGATATACGTTACGATAGCATCAACCAGAGATCTCCCAAGACCTTTTGTTATGGTTAAACCGTTACGCCCTGCCATGAACGGTGAAAAACAGGCGCCAGTTTACCCTTTCGAAACGGGGTCCTCCTAACCCCCTCGTTTCGATTTTTTTTTTAAGACACGCAAGCCCTTATCTCGGTTAGGCACCGGGGTGACAATCAGTGCCCCCTTATCTTATCAGAAGCCGAATCAGAGGCACCGTGCGACCCACCGTATTCGAGAAAAGTCACTGCAGCCCTTATTACTGTGCCTAGAGGGTCAACAACCTTGGTGGTGTTTCTGTGGTGGTCATGTGAGGGGAAGGGTTAAGGGGAGGGTGGGAGGGAGGGGGAGGAGAGGGGATGGGAGAAGGGGAAAGGGGAGGGTGGGAGGGAGGGGGATGGGAGAAGGGGAAAGGGGAGGGTGGGAGGGAGGGGGAGGAGAGGGGTGGGAGAAGGGGAAAGGGGAGGGTGGGAGAGAGGGGGAGGAGAGGGGATGGGAGAAGGGGAAAGGGGAGGGTGGGAGGGAGGGGGAGGAGAGGGGATGGGAGAAGGGGAAAGGGGAGGGTGGGGGAGGAGGGGGAGAGGGGGATGGGAGAAGGGGAAAGGGGGAGGGAGGGGGAGGAGAGGGTGAGAAGGGGAAAGGGAGGGTGTGGGGAGAGAGGGGAGGAGAGGGGATGGGAGAAGGGTTAAGTGGAGGGTGGGAGGGAGGGGGAGGAGAGGGGATGGGAGAAGGGGAAAGTGGAGGGTGGGAGAGAGGGGGAGGAGAGGGGATGGGAGAAGGGATAAGGGGAGGATGGGAGAAGGGGAAAGGGGAGGGTGGGAGAGAGGGGGAGGAGAGGGGATGGGAGAAGGGTTAAGGGGAGGATGGGAGAAGGGGAAAGGGGAGGGTGGGAGAGAGGGGGAGGAGAGGGGATGGGAGAAGGGTTAAGGGGAGGGTGGGAGGGAGGGGGAGGAGAGGAGATGGAAGAAGGGGAAAGGGAGAGGAGAGGGGTTAAGGGGAGGGTGGGAGAGAGGGGGTGGAGAGGGGATGGGAGAAGGGGAAAGGGAGAGGAGAGGGTATGGGAGAAGAGAAAAGGGAGAGCAGATGGGACTTGGAGAAAGGAGAGTTAGGGAAAGAAAAGGAAGACTGCGGGAAGGAGAGAGTGAGGGTATGAGATTATGAAAAGAGGGAAAAAAGGGGAGATAGGTAATCATGGGAGAGAGAAAGAGAAAGTGGAAGAGACAGTCAGACAGACAGACAGTAATAAAGAAAAAAAAAAAGAGAGAGAGAAAGAGAGGGCGATGAGAGACGGTAAAGAACCCAACACACGGATACAACAACCTGCATAGCACTTTTTACGGTTCGATCCAAGTGAGTGACTCATTG
>BOPN01005904.1:75000-82500 GCA_017312705.2 Penaeus japonicus | reverse complement strand
GGAGGCGTCACGTCAAGTCTTCCGAGGCAAACGGACGCCTTATCAACCAGATTTCTCGCTATCGCCTTATCTTCGTGTCGGGGTCTCGTTCTCTAGGTTCGCTCTTCTTCTCTTTCTGTGTGTGTTGCTCTCTTTATCTCTCTCTATCGGTCTCTTTCTCTCTCGCTGTCTATTTCTATATATCTATCTATCTGTTTTTCTTTCTTTTTCTCTCTCACTCTCTTTTTTTCTCTCTCACTCTCTCTGTCTGTCTGTCTGTCTGGCTGTCTATCTATATCTCTTATTCTCTCTCTCTCTCTCTCTCTCTCTCTCTCTCTCTCTCTCTCTCTCTCTCTCTCTCTCTCTCTCTCTCTCTCTCTCTCTCTCTCTCTCTCTCTCTCTCTCTCTCTCTCTCTCTCTCTCTCTCTCTCTCTCTCTCTCTCTCTCTCTCTCTCTCCCTCTTTCTCTCTGGTAGTACAATAGTTAGCATGCTGTCCTCTCATCTTCGTGGTCGGCAGATCGAGCCCCGTCCAAGCGGTCACTGCCGTGGCTGGGCACCACGGTGGGTAAGGACCAAGCTCAGATCGAGTCAACACTCGTTGGCACACTCACGAGTCAGCACAAAGCACACAAGTGGGCTCGCCTTAGTGCATCTGCTCCGCAAATCTGGCTTATCCTTATCCTTCTCTTTGTCTGTCTGTCTGTCTCTCTCTCTCTCTGTCTCCCTCTCTCTCTCTCTCTCTCTCTCTCTCTCTCTCTCTCTCTCTCTCTCTCTCTCTCTCTCTCTCTCTCTCTCTCTCTCTCTCCCTCTCTCTCATTCCCTCCCACCCTCTCTCTCTCTCTCCTTTCCGACAAATATTTTATCGTTCTGACAGCGCGACCGAATGCTTATCTCACCGAGGATATCAGCATACCTTCCATAATAGTTCTGTGTCACTGTTTGTCTATCTTTATGTCTGTGTTTATGTCAGTGTCTGTTCGGATGTCTATATCTACGGCTGTGCCTTGATGTCTGGCTATGTTTACGGCTATGTGTGTGTATCTGTCCATGCCTGTCTATACGTATCATTCTATATCTTAGCTAGTCCCCGGGATTCTGTCTATATCTATAGTTTTGTATGTCTGTCTACCGCTATACTGTATCTATAATTATAAATGTCTATCTACCTCTACATCTATAATCATGCATGTCTATCTCTGTATCTATAATCATGCATGTCTATCTACCTCTACATCTATAATCATGCATGTCTATCTACATCTGTATCTATGATTATACATGTCCATCTACCTTTACATCTATAAACATGAATGTCTTTCTACCTCTGTATCTATAATTATACATGTCCATCTACCTTTACATCTATAAACATGAATGTCTTTCTACCTCTGTATCTATAATTATACATGTCCATCTACCTTTACATCTATAAACATGAATGTCTATCTACCTCTACATCTATAATCATGCATGTCTATTACATCTATACCTACATATCTATCTATCTATCCCTGTCTGTTTATCTTTACAAATATCTATGCCTGTCTGTTTGTCCGTCATCCAAGCGCCTCGAAAGGGTAATTAGACAAATAATCACTCACACACGTAACCAATCGACCAGGTGTGTTAATTAGTGAGTCGGGTCCATCGATGTATGTGTCATGCACTCGATAACGCATGTCTTCCCTTGCTTAGTTTTCTTTGCATGACCAGTTAAAAAGTCGATGACTAGGCGAGGATAGATGGATACTACTGCTGTTACTATTAGTGTTGTTATGTTATCTTTGTTATTGTAACTGTTATCTTTATCCTAATTGTTGTTATTTACTCTTTTCATTATCATAGTTGTTATTTTCTATTATCCATTTTGAAAATATTTTTATTTGTTGATTGTCTCATCATAATTACTTTTATCATTATTATCATTATCATAAGTATCTTCATCATTATAATCAGTGTTACCTATATCGCCATTATCATTATTATCATCCTCATCGTCATCATAACAATCACTACAAGACTTTTAACGATTATCATTATCACCTTAATCATTATTTACGTGAATTATATCATCATTTCTTAAAATTATCTTAATGCACCTATTTTCTATCTATCTATTTTTTTAATCAATTATAATGCCTAATACAACGTAATAACCATCATTGCATCTTAAAAATTGAAATGTATATTTGGTCTTAAACTATGTTGCAAGGCTGTGACATGATAAGCTTGTTCTACTTCTTCAGATAATCAATCATTACGTAGTGTTGCTCGAAGGGAATGGACGAACGAATAAGCTCGAAAAAAAGACGGAATATAAAAGAGAGAAAAAAAGAGAAAGAAAAGAAAAGGAGAAGAAAAGAGTGGGCGTGGTTTCTTGCATCCATCTGATGATAGCAATCGGATGGCCGTTGATCGTTGACGCCCACGTGACCGATATCTTGCACCACCTCTCCCTGTCCCCTCCCTTCAATCCCCTGCAACTCCTTCCCTCTCCCCTCAACCCTCTGCAACTTCTATCCTTTCTCCCAATATCCTTATCATCTTGTTGCTCCCCCCCCCCCATAATCCCTACCCCCTATCTCCCGTACCCGTCCCGTGACCCCTACCCCCTAAACCCATCCCCATCTCCTCCTCCCCTACCCTCCCCAAGCCCCCCCACTCCCCCCTTCCCCACCCGAAACATCGAACAGAGAAAACGAGCGAAACCTTGAGGCAATGATGAGGACACCCGGCTCGCCCTTGTCACCCCGCCCACGCTCTCCCTCGGCCGCCCTTGGACCGCGTCTTCGCTTCCGATAGGCCGGACGCCATCGATGAGACTTGGCATTATTTGGATTTTTTTTTATTATTAGTTTTTTTTTATATTAGTCTATGAGGAATACTAGCACATTTGTGATTGGTAACTTGATTCACTTATAGCACTCTTATCGTCCTTGGAAAAATCCCCCTCGCATGGAATTTATTTTTTAGTGACTATATCTACTTACAGGAGCTACAGCATCATTGATATAATCATCACATAATTTCATAACTAGACACCATAATCACTTACACATTCATCCTCACATCACAGATAAAATCACAATCACATAACACCTATAATTATTCCATCATGACAATAGATATCTCTATAGAGACTATTACATATAACAAGCTTAATATAGATGTATTACGTGGAAAAAAAAATCCCTAAACCAGAAAACGGTATCAAAAGACACCACACGTGTTGGACACCGAATCAATTTTTAAAGCGGTAACTCATCTAAATGCCTCGCGCACTTTTCCAGGCTGAGTGCTTTGTTGCTCGTGGAATAGCCAAGTACTTCGAACCTTCAGTTGCTTGTTAGAATCTGTCAATACTCAGCACTTTTGTGTACACAGAAGAACACACACACACACACACTCACACACACGCAAGTCACGGAAAAAAAAAACTTTAATGTTAATATTTATCTACACACACAAAAATGAATGCAACTATAAATGTACGTAGATGTCTTTAATTTTCTACTATTTTCTCCCACTTATTTTCTAATCTCTTTCGATCATCAACATTTTCTCTTTTCGTCTCTGCCTCCTCTTTTTATCCATTCCTCTCTGCGTTTCCCAATCGCTTCCCCTCTTTGTCTTGACAACCTTCGGATTTTCACCTCCTGAACCCCAACTGACGGCGAAAGTTGGTGACAAGGAGAGGGGAGAGAGAGGATGAGGGACGAGGAAGAGGGGAAAGAATGGCAGAGAAAGGGTGGAGAAGAGAGGGCAAGGAAGAGGTGAAAGAAGAGGGGAGGGGAGAGGAGATAAAGGATTGGAGAAGAGACGAATGAGGGGAAAGGGAAGGGAAGAGGAGAGAAAGAAAGGGTTAGGGAGAGAAGTGGAAGAGAGGGAGAGGGAGAGAAGAGTTGGAGGGGTAGAAGGGGGAATGGTGAGGGAAGGGGAGAGAGGGGAGGGGGAGTATCCTCGCATGAAGAATGTTTGTTCAGGCGGTTCTTCAATTATTCATCTTTTCCCGTCTTGTCCCTCGACCCCCCCCCTTCCCTCACTTCTTTCTTCCTATCCCCGCGTGCTTCTCCTTTCCCCCCGCCTTCCTAATACGCCATTATTACTGCCTAGAATGACGTCATTTTACGCATCCTTCCTGATACAATGGGGCAGCCCCTATTCTCTCTCGCTTATGTGGATATATGTCGTTATATGAGTCTTTACAAGCTCTATTCAACCCTTATTTAAAGCTGTTCGTGCACGGGTATACGCATGCAGCCATTATAGATATTCAGTGTGTGACGTCACTCAGTACTCGAATTATCGTCACGCTACTCGTGGTGAAACGGCGTACCTTCAACTTATATTCCGTTTTGCTGCCCTGCTTTCTTTGACGCATAAACAAGGGCACATACACATACGCAGGCAAAACTTTAATTTCTCTCTCTCTCTCTCTCACACTTTCTTTATCTCTTTTACTTCCAACTCACTCTCTCTCTCTCTCTCTGTCTCTCTCGAACACACACACACACACACACACACACACACACACACAAACAAACACCCACACACACGCACGCACTCACACGCACACGCGCAGGAAAACGCCAACACTCGCGCACGTATACACACTGCATTATACAATAAGAGCACTTTGGTACACTGTAGAACTATCGATCGAAATGCCATTCATACTACGTTACTGACCCAGTTCGCGTTTTACGTATTGCGTTTGTAGAGAATGGAAAATAATATGAGAATAGTAAGAATAATTAGCAAGAAGACTAAAAGTGGGTTAATGAAAATGTTCTCTGTTTCTCAACTGACGCGGTTTTATTTTTATTTTTTTTAGCTATTGATCTACTTTTTTTAAAAACTAAATACGCGACTTTCGATAATAGGTTTAGACTAGTCAAGGCGATTACGTAAACTAGCCGTCGAGCAAACTTCAATAATTAGGGATAATCGTGTTTCTTTCTCATAGCTATACGAAGCTTTAAAAGGATAGTGCACTGATATTTTGAAGCTTTATAATATTTGGATTAAAACAATTAATAACGGTTGATATTTTATATTTTGATAGATCCAATTATACTATTTGTTTACAAAATATCCGGTCTATAAATGTATGGTTCATGTAAGAACAAATGTAACAAGCAAACACAAGCACAAACAAATACACATACACACAATGTAACACACACACACACACACACACACACACACACACACACACACACACACACACACACACACACACACGCCCACAACAACGTGCAGTAACACCGCCCGCCCACTTTCCCGATATGAATTTACTCCGTTATAGATAATCTCTTATTGACACCTGAACATAGTTGTGGGTGGCGCCA
Source organism: Penaeus japonicus (assembly GCA_017312705.2). NCBI lineage: Eukaryota > Metazoa > Arthropoda > Malacostraca > Decapoda > Penaeidae > Penaeus > Penaeus japonicus. Next base: position 77,169 of record BOPN01005904.1, on the reverse strand, counting down.
ATGGTGATCATGGTTCAGCTGGTCATAAGTTTCTGTATCTTTTACTTCAACGATTTTTCTGCATTTGGGTCTGATGTTGAGCCTTACACGTATGCAAATGCGAGAGTGTGATGGAATAGCGTGCATGTTTCCCTGTGAACTTGCTTGCATGGCTATTAAAGTATATTCGTGTGTGAGAGGACACTGTATATCATTCCACAGATACATTTGTTTATTCAAGTGCATGCGTGTCTCCATGTGTACTTTAGTATTTTATGATCTCTTCACTATATACGTAGATAATATGTGTGTGAACATAACGCAGGTACACAGAAGCATAGACAATGTCATGAAATGAAAATATGTGTAGATGTATGGATCTAGAAATAAATGTAAATACTTTATATATAACATATTGAGGGGGTGTTGATTCATAAGCCGAAAGGGGCAAAGAACATGAAGAAAGACAAACATGGAAGAAACAAAAAAGAGAGAGAGAGAGAAAAAAAATGAAGGGTTGCGCTATGCACAACAACAAAACGTAACTTATCTATTAGTCCTAAATGATTTACTAAAGTATACCAAAATTCAATGCTGTCGTCTAGTTCACATTGAATCGAACATGAGACCAAAACAATTCAGGGTCGCTTTTCTACATTTTTTATCCACGTCTCTCCCACCCATGACCTTGACAGAGAAAAGTATTGAATGGGGGTCGGGGGAGGGGGGGGGGGGGGTCGGAGCATAGGGGAAGCATGTACATGGAGGTGGAGAGGGGACAGATGGGGTAAGCCTTTAAGTGGAGGGGGGGGGGGCTGTAGTTAGGACAGGGCGGTGCTTAATGATTGATTATGGTGGGAAAGAGAAAAGTAAATGACAAGAAACGTATATGGATTATTCTTACGTTTTCATTTATTCAAACATATACACATATTCCTGGCACAACACACATACACACACAAACCTATCAGTTTAATACCAAAACCTATATACAAATACATACCAATCAAATCATCTTGACACAAGAAAGTAATATTGCTATCCATTAGGCCTCTTCAGAATCTTCAAAACCAACTCTCCACGATTCATTTTTCCAAAGGATTTCGCCATGTGTTGAGAGAGGACATATGAATCAGCATGTAAAAAACCTGCCACGTGAACATACATAATTCATCACGAACCCATAAAAAGCATGAAAACTATTCCATAATTTTGAAACTATTTTTTTTTCATCACTGACCCGTAATTATCAAACTATTTAAGCACTGAATCATTTACTATGTACAACGTTAATAAAACATCAAACATGGTAACGCAAGCTACTTTCAAAGTTATTCTTGAAAGTCAAAATGTCGATAAAAAAAAGGGATGAACAATTACCTTTCGTCTTCGTGTTAACTTGCTAAACACATTATCGCGGGACTTTCATTGCTTATTTATGACCTGGATACAGAATTGTCGTTGACGGAGGCAGTGAAAGGGCTAAAGTACAGGTAACTTATACGGCTAGGCCTTACATAATCTGTGAATATGCCATTCTTATAAAACGGCGGTTGTCCCACTCGCCAAGCTATTATGGCCGTGGTACCTCTGCAACATAACTATAGAGTCGACAAAGAAAAACTATAGTAAATACCATGATGCCGAAATTTGACAAACAAAATTATAACTGTGTATCCCCTACTGCTATTGCGTCTATTCAGATACTTTTAAATTCTTATGTATTCGTTTATTTAATTTTGTTATTCTGCTTAAGTATGCTTTTCTAAACTACACACAGTATACTTTGGGATAGTAAAAGAAAAAAATATGAAAAAGTAAATACAATCATCTATCCTAAGTGCACTTAGTTGACACTTTAATGGATTTTTGATTAAGGTTAGGCATTTGTCTTAGAAATATATATTCGTAGTATTGTATATATTTAGTATGAAATAGTAATAACATTTTCCAGTGCAATATTTCGTTCTGAACAGCAAAGGTGCTGATAAACTGGTGCTCAAGGAATGTTGTGGTGGACACTACGGCTTCAGTCTAAATTCCAGACCTACGACCAAAGCTTCGAAACGCTCCATTACAGGTTCCATTGTTTGAATATTCGAGAAGGGATTCGGAACGTGACAACTAAAGCTTGGCTGTAGCTTGACTGCTTATATAAAATACTAAACGCTTGAGAGACCGATCATAAAT
>BOPN01005904.1:42500-47500 GCA_017312705.2 Penaeus japonicus | reverse complement strand
AATACAAACTTTTTATTTTTTATTTCATTTTTTGACTTTTGGCTAAACCATAAATCATATTTTAATCAATATCCGTATCTTGAATTTCGATTGTCACTCGATGTCTTTTGACTTAGTATGCTGGTGTGCTTGTATCCATTACAAAATATCACAACATTGATCAGTGGCAAATATCATATACATTTTGTTTTTACTTTTATTCCAGAACAAAAACATCAATTAGTATAAATAGTAAGAAAAGACACATTAAAACATAAGGCAATTAAAGATCACAAAAAAAAGCCAAAAACATAAAGTAACAGAAAACAAAAACAAAACAAAAATCTAACACATTTTCATAGACAATTTCTAGACATGTATGGCTAAATCAATCGGCAAGGGACTATAAATAAAGCAGACAGTACATAGACTCAATAGATCGATCATTTCCAATACGCTTTTTATCTATGACATATCCGTCGCAAAGTACAAATGAAGCAGTTATATGATATTATAAAAGATATAAAACATATCAGATAATGGCGAGGATTCATTCCTTAATTACCCTTTTCTCTCCTTTCAAACCTCGTACTTCAGTAACCCTTCATCTATCTCCTCAGTCTAATCAAAATTCATCAATCAATTAGATATTGATGTGCCTTTACACAAACAGCCATGATATGCGAATACGCGAGAAATACTACGACTGGGTGAATATTTGAGACGCGTCGATATGGTAGCTTTTCTGCATTTATTCTGTTTGTGATATCAGTGTCGGTAAATCTATGATTGTGTTTGATTACACGTCCCGACTTTCCTTCAGGGGTTTTAACGCTACATACACACACACACACGCACACATACACACACACACACGCGCACACACACACACACGCACACACACACACACACACACACACACCCACAAACACCCACACACAACACCCACAAACACCCACAAACACAAACACCCACATACACACACACACAATCCCCCTCCCCTCTACACACACACACACAAACACAAAAATAAAACCTAAAGTCACACAATATCCCAGTTGTATATCAGGAATGTAGAAAACCAGTCAGAGGGACCAAGGGAATGTACAGTACACGTAGCACATGTACACACGCACATTGCAACACATTCCATTGAAGGTGTCGCAGTGAAGGGAGGAGGTGCACTTTTCCAGTATTTCTAAAGAAAAAATCTCTTTCTCTCTGTTCTTTTATCAGTCTACAGTATTTTTTCATCTATCTATCTATCTATCTCTCTGATGATTTATCTATCTATGCATCTGTCTGTCTACCTCTCTATATCTGTAATGTATATCTTTCTTTTCTCTTTATCTCCCTCTCTCTCCCTTACTATCTTTCTTTCTGGATATAAATATATACATGTATACATACATACATACATACATACATACATATATATATATATATATATATATATATATATATATATATATATATATATATATATACATACACACATATATGCATATACATATACATGTATATATATATATATATATATATATATATATATATATATACATATATATATATATATATATATATATATATATATATATATATATATATATTTATATATATATATATGCACCCACACACACACACACACACACACACACACACACACACACACATATATATGTATATATATATATATATATATATATATATATATATATATATATATATATATACATATTTATATATGTGTGTGTGTGTATTTATATACATATACATTTATATATATATATATATATATATATATATATATATATATATATATATATATATATATATATATACACACACACACACACACACACACACACACACACACACACACACACACACACACACACACACACACACACACACACACACACACGCAAAGAGAGAGAGAGAGAGAGAGGGTATAACTAGAAATTCATCTGATTTATAGAAAAATAGGAATAAAAAATAGAAAGAAAAATAGAAAAAGAAACAGAAATGGGAAGAAAAGAAAAATTAAGACAGAGAAGAAAAAGAGATAGAGAGAGAAAGTCATAGAGAGAGAAAGATAGGCAGATAGAGTAAAGAATTAGAAAAGAGCAAAGGCATAAGTTAAATGAACGAAGAAAAGAAAAGCAAGAGAGCAAAATTAGAGAAAGAGAAAAAAAAAAAAAAACATAAAAAATATATATCCAGTACACACACACACAAACACACACACACACACACACACACAAAGAGAGAGAGAGAGAGAGGGTATAACTAGAAATTCATCTGATTTATAGAAAAATAGGGGAAAAAAATAGATCTGACTGAGACCAATTTAGTTAAAATCATAATCATAATCCTTGTAATTATCATTATCGCCAGTATCGTTATCAATATCATCTTTGATATCATTGTTTTTACTTGTGGTATTATATTGTTACTGTAAGCATTATATACATATATATATATATATATATATATATATATATATATATATATATATATATATATATATATATATATATATGTGTGTGTGTGTGTGTGTGTGTGTGTGTGTGTGTGTGTGTGTGTGTGTGTGTGTGTGTGTGTGTGTGTGTGTGTGTGTGTGTGTGTGTGTGTGTGTGTGTGTGTGTGTGTGTGTGTATGTGTGTGTATGTGTGTATGTATATATATTTATCTATCATGTAAATATAATATAATATAAATATAAGTATAGCATAAATATGTTGACTATCATGAGCAATCAGTCATTACATATTTCTTGGTACGAATTTTAATGCCTACATACTTATTGCTGGATGATCACAAAAAGGACCAACAAATAAAAGAAGAGGAACTGAACGTTAGTATCATAACAAAAAATGCAATTATTATAAAATATTTTCCTAGATAATGATTCAGGAAGTTATACACTGTTTATGATTAAACCACGAATTGAGATCACTATTATCATCATCAATCTTATTATCACCATTATTCTTGCGTTTATAAGCTTTATTATCATCATTATCAATCATACAAAAGCTATTTCTGAAAACCAAATAAAAAAAAATCACCGAAGGAAGTCCAAAGCGCCGAGTCCGCCTCAGGCATCTCAAGGCCACACTGAGCATGCTTAGTTCCCATGACTCTTTACAACAACATCGCCACACTTTCCCAACACTTCCGCACTGCAAATCGGTACTAAATATACGCATCACACCAAGCACTACCTCCTTTTTCTAATGCTAACGATTCTGGATACATTGTGATTCTAAATGGCATTCATTCTCTGGAGTTGATGATCGTGTCCGTTGCTCATTGCTTTAAAAGTGTGGACATACCAACGACTAGCATTTCCTTAAAAAAAAAAAAAAAAAAAAAAAAAAAAAAAAAAGAAAAAAAAAAAAAAAAAAAAAAAAAAAAAAAAAAAAAAACAAAGATATATTCGTTTCTTGTTTATTAAGAGTTTAATGGTGATACGTCGTGTGCCAGATGATAGGGCACGCGAATGCTGGCACTTTTCTCAGATTAAGTGGAAAATGTTTAAAAGCTGGAACCCGCACGCACACGCACACATACCTTCGTATAAATAAATTACACGAACGCAGCTCAAGGATGAGTAAGTGCAGTGGAATGGATAGAATTTGTATTTATTTATCTATTTTTATATGTCGATCTGTTTCTAGTCTCTAATCCATTTCATTGTTTTCTTGTAGGCATTGTTTGATGTAGGAAGACCTTGGCTGTAAGAACTATAAGCTTGGTTTTCGTGCTAGCTATGTTGAGCCTATTTCTGTCTGCGAGATTTATGTAAAACGTGGTCAGATTTGGTGTACAACATATACCACTAAAATAGGCAGCAATCTGCCATCTGAATGAGCAAATAACAAATCTGTCATCATTATAAATTTTGAATGATGTGCATTACTTTCATTTGGTTATTTTATTCATATATCACGATACAAAGAATAAACAAATTTCACATTTCATATTGTTATTACGAAAGACGGATCATCAGTTAAGAGATGAACTTGTATAAAAGGCAATTTATATAATCGTATTTGAACACACAATCACTCCACAGCTTGTAATTCATAAACATTAAAGGGATTTGTTTAACTGTGTGGAAAAACAAAACAAAACAGAAAAGACATTAATATTAAAACAACGACTTTAATCTCACGTGAAAAAATATAGTAAAGGAACGAAACAAACAAACAAAAAAGACATTAAACAAAAAGCTTTCTAATGAGACAAACAACACTATCCGAATCTCACACTGACTCCTGCAAAAAGTTGATAGGAAGATCATAACCGAACATCTCCATGTCTAGTTTGATGTATTTGCATAACTCCTTCCGAACATCCAGAGGAACGTTCTCGTAATAACTGAAAAAAAGAAGAAAAAAAGTCATATTTCAACTTTAGACTCAGCTGAATATCTATTATTTCAATGATTTATGTATATGTGATTTTTGTATATGAAAATACGGTCATATACAGATAAGGTCACACCTAGTAACGAGTAATTTCAAGTATTTCTAACAACGAGTGGAAGTACGTGAGGAATTATTCAATACTTTGAATATGTGACCAGGTATGCTTACACTGGTGGACATTATTTGACAATTCAATTTATCCAAACTTAGGAGTGATCATTATCAAACTGGAATATATATATATATATATATATATATATATATATATATATATACATATATATATATATATATATATATATATATATATATATATATATATATATACATATATATATATATATATATATATATGTATATATATATATATATATATATATATATATATATATTATATATATATGTGTGTGTGTGTGTGTATTATATATATATATATATATATATATATATACATATATACATACATACATATCCACACACACACATGCATACATAGACAGATAAATAGATATAAATATTTGGAATTTCATGACCGGACAACCTTGCACTCTAACCTTAGTTCCTTATAGGGATCGGTATAAGACT
>BOPN01005904.1:27500-32500 GCA_017312705.2 Penaeus japonicus | reverse complement strand
AAGGGAAGGAGAAAGAGAACGAAAAAGACAGAACGAAACATTGAGAAAAGCTCAGGAAATAGCAATAGACGATGAAATGCATGATGGAAATATGGAAAATATTCTATGATCTGTCGTATCGATTTTGAAAATTGAGATAAAAAAAAAGCATTGATGTAAGTTTACGATTCAGTCGTTGGAAATCATAGCTAATCATAGGGGCCAGATTCACCGCCATTTGTAATTACAGTCGATTACAGATAATCACAGTAGTTTATATGAAGCCAATCAGAATCGATTACATCCATACTTATGATTAGTTATGATTAGCTGTGTGATTAGAGTCGTATCATGATTCCAATCTTTCTCCCAGAGAGACGTATAGTTATAGAGGGACTCTTTTTATAGAGCTTGTGTTTGAATTCGGTGTCTGATGAGTCACTGGCGATTCATGGTGGGTAATGTCTCACTAGAACTCATCGAATTCAGTTGAATTATCTTTCGTTTCATCGGCTGGTTGATGATCAATGGTTTCACGAACAGTACTGTTTGTTTATACAACAGGTTTCATATCGATATGATAATGAATACAGTTTCATTGTAAAAAAAAAGAAAAAGAAAAAAAAAGCACCTTGCATTTCAGTGCAAATTTAGTCTTGGCTAAATGGTTTCGTCGGCGAAACATAATGATATCCTATTAGAGATTACAGGACAGGATTAATCTTGTTCACCTACCAAGTAATTACACGGATCGGCAAACTCAGATTATCAGCGAGCTGTCATAGATAGGAAACTTGTGTCTAGGATGATGAATGTAATGTACCTTATTGTCATGCAATACAATCTCTACCCAATGCCGGGGATGACCAGTACATGTAGCATGGAAAGTATTGGCAGTAAAACCCACTACACACAAAAGAAGTTCGTTGTGTATTGTGTTTTTTGCCGTTGTTTTTGCTCGGCAAAGTGCTTACCAATCATGAAAAGTGCTAGAAAGGTGTCATAAAAGCAGTTGTACATAGGCAGTTCCAAAAGTTGATTTAAAATTCTCAGTACATGTTTCATGTACATAGTTTTCAGATCTATATATACACGCAATCGTGTATTGTCATTATAGCAAAAATTCTGGCACACACACACACACACACAAACACTACCTTCGCTATAGTACACACAGTAGTATTGAAATCGTGGAACGGGTAAATATGGAACTTCAGGGTGTTATTAAGGCGGCACGGGAACTGCCTCTCTTTGCAAGCGCTCTCTACCCTTCTCCTCCTCTCCATTAGTTTTTGAGCGACCTTATTTTCCATGCTACTCGAAGTCACTTGGAAATTAAAATCAACAGAGTTATTTCTATGTATTCTTGCACGCGACGTATTCTTGCCGCTCTCCGATCTTACGTATAGGTAAACTGTGATGATTATCGGAGTTAGACAGAGCAAGGCGCAGAAAAGTTTTCCGAAATGGGTACGCAGAAGCATTTTCTTTCCTTTTTTACCAATGATATTAATTTGCAATCTTACACTTTAGTAACTCTGCGACACGGTGTTGGTAAAATGCAACATATTCAACACAAAACTATAACCCCTGTCTATCCACATGCGTTCTTCCACCTCACAAGACTCAAGAGTTCACTAAAAAAGCAGACGGTAAGGGCATAGAGAAGACCACAGCTGTACAACGTTAACTCTCTCACTACCGGCTCTGGTTTTGCCTCCGAACACCTTTTCGAGCGTATGATTCTAATAAGCACGTGTGGCTTGAGTGACGTAATAAGACATGTCAATGAATCCTATTTCACATACAGATCATTTGAATCGAGATGGGGAAGCTCAAACCTTATTTACTTGTCATATGGTCCCTGACTATACTGTCTCTCTCATGGGCATTAGTTTGCTAGTAATAAACAAAGCATTTGTATGGTATCAACATATAGTAATGAGCTAACTAAATCCTCAGCATCATTATCATTATAATAGTTTATCATTTTTATTTTCCTATCATGCCTTCGGTATCATACACTACCTACAACTGGTATGCTTAGAATTATCATGCCGCTGTCACTATATACTTTTTAGTATTCATGTATTCAAACCTTATTTTCCAAGTTTTGACGCCCCCCCCCCAAAAAAAAAAAAAAAAAAAAAAAAAAATCATACAAATCATATTTTCTCATATCAACGTATTAATCAAATGGCAGAACCCACTAACACACACACATGCTCTCTCTCTCTCTCTCTCTCTCTCTCTCTCTCTCTCTCTCTCTCTCTCTCTCTCTCTCTCTCTCTCTCTCTCTCTCTCTCTCTCTCTCATATTCATGAATGTACATACACGCGTATTGTTGATTAGAACGCATTTTATTTAATGATAAAAGTTACTGAGAATTGTAGTAAGTACAACATTCACGGGGAAATTTGACATTATAAAAATATATTGCTTATTATACAAAACAAAAGCCCAGGCAAGGCGATGTCCATTTTCTCTCTCTTAGCGATCCCACAGAAAACGATGTATAATCATTAGAGGGGTTGACTAAACAAAATATCAAGCAAACTCCAACATTATTATTTCTAGTAATGTTTTTTAGTTTTCTTATATTATCGTAACCGCACACCCATGAAAATGTTATGATATTAATATCATAAAAAGGCGTTGATAATGATAACGGGAATAAAATTATCGCAAAATTGATTACAACGACAAAATAACATTCAACTAGAACAATAATCATGATCATAATGAAAATGATAATAATTAAAATAATGATAAGGAAAACAATAATAAGGATGATAATTATGATGATAGTGATGATGGTAAATGTTAACAATAGCAATTATAAAGATAATAATAATGATAATGATAATAAGTGCAATGATAATGATAGTAAAATGATGATAATAATGATAATGATAAAATTGATAATAACAATGGGAATAATAATGATAATAACAAAAATAATAAAAATAATGATAACGATAATAATGATAATTGTAATGGTAATTATGAAGATAATGATACTAAGAATAATAATAAAGATAATAATAATAACATCAATGATAATGATAACGATAACAATGATAATAATAATAATAATAATAATAATGATAGTAATAATAATAATAATAATGATAATAATAATAATTACAAATTATGATAAGGATAGTGAAAATAATGATAAAGATAATAATAATGATAGAAGTAAATATACATATATTTATGCATATTGATGACAATAACAATTGCAATATTGATAAGGATAACATTAACAATAACACCAACAATAATGATAACAATAATGATGATAAAGATGATGATAACAATGACAAAAATAAAAGTAATTATGATAAAGGTAACAAGACTATTAATGATAGTCACTTTCTGTTTATCATTAGTCAGTGATAATGATAATGATAATAATTATGATAACAACAATGATTATGATGATGATAATACTGCTAATGATTAAAGTAATGATAACAATAATAATTACAAGAACAATTATAAAGGGTAAAATTAAAATGATAATGATGATAATACAAACAATGATGATATTGGCAATTATGTAGATTATGATAATAATATAATGATTATGATTATGGCAATAGTAATGATTATGATAATAATGATAATGATATTAGTAGCAATGATGATAAATGTAATGATAATGATAAAAACAAAAATGATAATAATAATAATGATAATGATAATGATAATAATGATAATAATAATAATAATAATGATGATAATAATAATGATAAAAATAATGATAATGATAATGATAATAATGAAAATAATAATAATAATAATAATAACAATAGTAATAATAATAATGATAATAATAATAGTAATAATAACAATAATTATAATGATAATGATAATGATGTTAGCAATGATAATAATAATAATAATGATTATAATGATAATAATAACAATGATAACACTAATAATGATAATGATTATAAATAATAACAATAATGACATAAAAGGATGGGTGGGATTAAATGGGAATGAGGAGAGGAAAGGGGTGTTTGAAGAAGGGAAGAGAGGGAGAGAGGGAGGGAATGATTGACAAGGAAAGAGGGAAAGAAGAACACAGAGAAATGAAGGACGTTGAACTAATCAAATATATGCATAGAAGTCTTGCGTCTCTCTGGTAGCCATGTTTGGCTGCGTGGGAGGGGAGGCTTGGAAAGGGGAAGGAGGGGGGAGGCGGAGGAGAGAGAGGGTAAGGGGGGAGGAGGAGGCAGAGGGAAGGAGGGGGAGGCGGAGAGAGAGGGGGGGAGGGGGTGAAGGGGGGGAGGAGGAGGAGGCTTGGAAAGGGGAAGGAGGGGGAGGCGGAGGGAGGGGGGAGGGTGGGGGAGGAGGAGGCTTGGAAGGGGAAGGAGGGGGAGGCGGAGGGAGAGAGAGGAGGGAGGGTAAGGGGAGGAGGAGGCTTGGAAGGGGAAGGAGGGGGAGGCGGAGGAGGGAGGGGGGGAGGGTAAGAGGGGGAGGAGGAGGCTTGGAGAGGGGAAGGAGGGGAGGCGGAGGAGAGAGAAGGGGGAGGGTAGGGGGAGGAGGAGGCTTGGGAAGGGGAAAGAGGGGGAGGCGAAGGAGAGGGGGAGGGTAAGGGGGAGGAGGAGGCTTGGAAGAGGAAGGAGGGGGAGGCGGAGGAGAGAGAGAGGAGGGAGGTGAGGGGGAGGAGGCTTGGAAAGGGGAAGGAGGGAGGCGGAGGAGAGAGAGGAGGAGGGTAAGGGGGGAGGGAGGAGGCTTGGAAAGGGGAAGGAGGGGGGAGGCGGAGGAGAGAGAGGGGGGGAGGGTAAGGGGGAGGAGGAGGCTTGGAAAGGGGAAGGAGGCGGAAGGGTAAGGGGGAGGAGGGGGGGAGGACGGGAGAGACAGATGGGGGGGATAAGGGGAAGGGGGGAGGCGGAGGAGAGAGATGGGGGGAGAGGGGGAGAGGGAGGGATAGGAGTTTAGGGTGAGGGCGTTAGGGTGTATGCATATATTTATTTATATACACACATATCTATCGATAGATATGA
>BOPN01005903.1:85465-87117 GCA_017312705.2 Penaeus japonicus | reverse complement strand
TGTGAGAAGATGGTAGAATGCAGTAACGCATTTTTAATATATACAAATATTTACCTCCCTGACCGGGACTCGAACCCGCGCCGTAAGATCGACAGGCACGGGTTCGAGTCCCGGTCAGGGAGGTAAATATTTGTATATATATATATATATTTATATATATATATATATATATATTTATATATATATATATATATATGTATGTATATAAATTGATAGATTTAGATATAGATATATGTATATATATATTTATATAGAATTGTATATTTATAAAATTTATTCAGAATTCCAATACTAATGAATCTGTATATTTTCAAAGTGTATGACAGTCATGGTTTTCACAGTAAAAGAGGTCTTTATGATACTTTTCAGGAAACAGCTCATACAAATTGAAAATAAAACAGTTCTTTAACCCATCCACGACGGGGGAATTCTAGCCTTGAATGTCACAATGCCGGGGCGTTCGAATTATTAGGCCTAAATCAATTGAATGGCTGGCACAATACTGTGCCGCCCGGCCACTGGGCTTTTGAATGAGAGGTATAGTACTGTACCACCCGTCCAGAGTGGGTTAATATAGAAAAGTATTATTTATAGCAGTTCCTTTGACCCTTCACCCTTCACGCCATAGAGTTAATTGACTGACACATTGTCACTTTTAAATGATGTGCATTTGTTTAGTAAAGATTCGTGTATCTGAAAAAAACAGTTGCTGGATATTAACCATGTCTCCAAATGATGAATTATCAATAAAAGCTACCTAGAACCCATTGATGATAGGGACATTGACTGCTCATGCACCTAGTAGACCTAACTGATAAATCACTTGACCCTATCCCAATGGGCCCAGCAATAAGTGGAAACCCCCTATGCCGGACCTATGCAATCTAGCATCTGGAACGTCACACTGATGCGTTGCCCCGTCTTAGGCATTTAGCCGTGTCACACGGGTGTGATGCACTGTCATCAAAGGGTTAAGAGCAAACCAAAATTTAGGTCAGAATATTTTTAAGATATTTATTACACAGTCTAAGAGTACATTCCATAAAGTACAAACATTGATGGGTCCAGTGTGAGGTGAATGGTGTTGAATTGTAGGGTTCACCATGATTTATCAATAATACCTTTCTTTAAGACCAGATAATTGCAAGAATTACCAGTGTTATGTTTAGGATAGTTTTATTATCATATATTAATTTTATGATTTATATATTTGTCCCTGCTACTATGTTTCATCAACACAACTTATTTCCATTTTACAATTTTTGAGAAGTGGTGAGAATGTGCTCGGGTGAGACATATATCCTCTCTTCATGCTGTTTTGTTGCTTAACCCATTCCCAACAGGACCAATCCGGCTTAAAAAGACCAAAATTCCGGGACTCTTGAATGCATAAGCCTAACGCGTCGGGATTCTCGGCCGCGCTGGCCGCGAGCCAGCGCTGTGCGCTGGCTCCTCCAGCACGCTGGGCTGGACAAAATAACGTGTCCCCGGCGTGTGGCCCAAAAACCACTAGATGTGATATCTAGTCACCCATCGTTAACGGGTTAAGTGTGGCCTGGCTCTTTTGGGATATTTGCCACCCATACTAATGTTCCCAAGAGCACTATGGAGGCAACGGGATGATTTTCCTCAGTAGTGTTATTGGAATTATT
>BOPN01005903.1:60465-72965 GCA_017312705.2 Penaeus japonicus | reverse complement strand
ACTTGTGGGTGTTGAGACATAAAATGTAGATTTTGTGGAGAATCTTGAAATACAAAGGAAATGTAAATGGTTAATATTTGGGTTTACTTTATTCATTGGCTGTCAAGGAAAATGAAGTTTACAAGGTATTAAAGTGAAAACCAAGGAACATATTCTATACTCCTTGCCATAGTGGAAACTCAAAATATTTGAGAAATACTTTTTTTAATTATGTGATAAATTTTGTAGCTATTTCATGAATGGTTCACTTAAATATGCTAATTTTATTAATTATTCTTTAATTATTGAAAAAAAACTACATCTAGTCTCCACAAACCTATCTGTTCTCAGTAACCCATTTATGCTGGTTCTTATATTTGTGTAATGCTGCTCCCACTGGCTAGATAACAAGCGTGCACAGTACTAAGGGCAAGATCTCTCCCAGTGCGATCCAACTTCAACGGGATTGTAATCTGAGGTTTTTGTATTTCTTTACATTATTTTGACAAGTGAATAAAAATGTGTCTATATAAATGGAACTCTATGATTATGTGCATAAGTAATGATGTAAAATGTACATTCATGCAGGTTCTTATATTTGTACAATGCCACTCCTGCTGGCTAGATAACAAACGTACACAGTGACTAAGCTTTAGATCTCTCCCAGTGGATGCTGTGCTACGCCTATATAAGCACTTTTCACCTGCCCGCTTCAATGGAATGATAATCGGAGGTTTTTGTATTTGTTTACATTATTTACACAAGCGAATAAACATATATCTATATAAATGGAACTCCCATGATTATGTGCATAAGTGACGATGTAAAGCATACATTTTGAGGCAGAGATCATGATGTCATAGGACATCACCTGGAGAGAACAAAATATTAGGATGACGTGGTAAGACATCACCTAGTACAAATAGATTAAATCTGTCTGTTCGCACACTGCCACTTTAGGTAAATGCGCTTTTAGGTCAACCATGTCTGTAATTTAGATGTGTGACCTGATACCTATCAACCACATGGCCATAGACAGCCTGGCCACAGAGAGGGAATTAATTGCTTTCAACCTGGCACCAAAGGGTTAGGGTTCACTGTAGTACACATGATTTCATACAGGTATATAGGGGCATAAAGGTAAAACAAGTTGTTTTTGGTGGACTGTCTTCCAACAAATTTACACATCAGAAGTTCAGTGTCCTTTATTCATCTTTTATTTATATCATAAGTTTCATAGTGGATCTTGTAAAGCAGGTGTGCATTTTGAATGTTTCATGCTAGTTTCATGCTAAATGGAAGATAAGTATAAGTTCTTCAAATTACTTGTTTTTCCGTGTTGAATTCTTCTGTATTTCATTATGTTCTGCAAAACCCATCTTTAATGCTCTCCAGTATTGTAGTAATTGGTTATAAGAAAAACAATATGAACAATTTACTATGTTATTTAGCCTGGGAACAATGTTTTCTGCATGTTATTTGCAAATTATTATTTTATTAAACTGCAGCTCTTTTTACAGGTTTAGAGAAAAAGGTTTGTGAGCTGCAAGATGATTTTGATCAAATGGAGGGTTTAAACACTCAGGAGGTTGCAAAAATCAAACACATGGTAAGGATAAGATAACACAAGCTATTTATCAGTCTTCATATTTGAATACTCATATGATTTTATTTATTTTGTGTATTACATATAGTCCTTAGATATTTCAGGTGATTTAATTATATTGTCATCCTCAGTTACTGAACACAAACAGTGAACTAGAGGAAAGTAAAGCAGAGCTTAAACAGAAGACAGAAACCCTCATGTCTACTGAAGCAAGATTGAACATGGTAGATTCACTGGAGGAGCGAATTAGAGCTCTTAGTGAAGATAAAACTTCTTTAGAGGGTCAAGTGACCAGTCTATCTCACAAGTTCAATGCTCTCTCTGCTAGGTAAGAAATCATGATTATAGTATGCTTATGTCTCTATCTCTCTCTCCCTCTTCCTTTCTCTCTCTCTCTCCCTCTCTCTCTCTCTCTCTCTCTCTCTCTCTCTCTCTCTCTCTCTCTCTCTCTCTCTCTCTCTCTCTCTCTCTCTCTCTCTCTCTCTCTCTCTCTCTCTCTCTCTCTCTCTCTCTCTCTCTCTCTCTCTCTCTCTCTCTCTCTCTCTCTCTCTCTCTCTCTCCCTCCCTCCCTTCCTCTCATTTTCCCTCTCTCATTCTTTCATTCTCTCTCTCTCTCTCTCTTTCATTCTCTCTCTCATTCCCTCTCTCTCACTCTCTCCCTCTCTCTCTCTCTCTCTCTCTCTCTCTCTCTCTCTCTCTCTCTCTCTCTCTCTCTCTCTCTCTCTCTCTCTCTCTCTCTCTCTCTCTCTCTCTCTCTCTCTCTCTCTCTCTCTCTCTCTCTCTCTCTCTCTCTCTCTCTCTCTCTCTCCCTCTCTCTCTCCCTCTCCCTCTCCCTCTCTCTCTCTCTCTCTCTCTCTCTCTCTCTCTCTCTCTCTCTCTCTCTCTCTCTCTCTCTCTCTCTCTCTCTCTCTCTCTCTCTCTCTCTCTCTCTCTCTCTCTCTCTCTCTCTCTCTCTCTCTCTCTCTACTTCTCTCTCTCTCTCCCTCTCTCTCTCTCTCCCTCTCTCTCTCTCTCTCTCTCTCTCTCTCTCTCTCTCTCTCTCTCTCTCTCTCTCTCTCTCTCTCTCTCTCTCTCTCTCTCTCTCTCTCTCTCTCTCTCTCTCTCTCTCTCTCTCTCTCTCTCTCTCTCTCTCTCTCTCTCTCTCCTCTCTCTCTCTCTCTCTCTCTCTCTCTCTCTCTCTCTCTCTCTCTCTCTCTCTCTCTCTCTCTCTCTCTCTCTCTCTCTCTCTCTCTCTCCCTCTCCCTCCCTCTCTCTCTCTCTCTCTCTCTCTCTCTCTCTCTCTCTCTCTCTCTCTCTCTCTCTCTCTCTCTCTCTCTCTCTCTCTCTCTCTCTCTCTCTCTCTCTCTCTATTCCTCTCTCTTTTTCTCTCTTCCTTTCTCTTTCTCTGTTCCATTCTCTCTCTCTCTCTCTCTCCCTCTCTCCCTCTCTTTCTCTCTTTCTCTCTTTTTTAAAAATCCATGAGTATAGTATGCTTATGTCTCTCTCTCTCTCTCTCTCTCTCTCTCTCTCTCTCTCTCTCTCTCTCTCTCTCTCTCTCTCTCTCTCTCTCTCTCTCTCTCTCTCTCTCTCTCTCTCTCTCTCTTCCTCTCTATCTCTCTCTTTCTCTCTTCCTTTCTCTTTCTCTCTTCTTTCTCTTTCTCTCTCTTCCTTTCTCTTTCTCTTTCTCTTTCTCTCTCTTCCTTTCTCTCTCTTCCTTTCTCTCTCTTTCTCTCTTCCTCTCTCTCTCTCTCTCTCTCTCTCTCTCTCTCTCTCTCTCTCTCTCTCTCTCTCTCTCTCTCTCTCTCTCTCTCTCTCTCTCTCTCTCTCTCTCTCTCTCTCTCTCTCTCTCTCTCTCTCTCTCTCTCTCTCGTTCTCTCCCTCTCCCTCTCTCTCTTGTTCTCCCTCTCCCTCTCCCCCTCCCCGTAGTATTGCAGTATTATAGTTTTATAATGAATTAATGGAAGAGAGAACAAAAGGTTGCAATATGTTGCATGAAGTTTCCTTGTGTTGAAATAAAACCCATTTGGGGTGCCACACAGATGGGTATTGGGCAAGCAAATCTATTCCCGTCTGCAATTGGTTAATGATTATTTATATAAGGCCAAGTATATATTTTTTATTTTTTATGGATTTATCAATAATATGTCTATGCATGATGGTTAAAGCTAGTAAATGAAACTATTTACACCATACAAAACACATTCAGGTTAATGCTGCATTAGTTTTGATATATCACATAAACTAAATTAGCTCATTCAAGGTTCAAAATATTTTACTGTAAATTTTGATACAGTTTAGAAGTTTTATTAATCACGAAAGATGCTTGTAACATGAATACATTTTAGTTTAAGCAAGGCAGTACTGAATTGATGCCATACAACAATGTCAAAAGTCTTCTAGTTTATCATATATATCACTAGATGTGAGAGATTTGTTTCTATATATTGTTTAGATTACAGAACTCATATACTTGCTAATTATTAAAATTTGTAAATCATATAGTAGCATAAATAAATTATTTACATTTTCAGATTGATTGACTGTAGTGTATTTATTCTGATTAGTCTAGTGATCAGTGTAAGTTTGTCATATGTGGCAACCGCATTACTGGCTCATGTTGTTCAAGCTCAACGATGGAAAAGGAGACACTTATGATATCTTTATTCAAGTGTTTGATAAGGGAGACTAAGTTCCCCATTGAAAACATCTGGTCATTTGTATCATAGGACATTGATTCAAGAATTTCCCAGTTTATTTCATAGCCATATTTTGAAGTCTTTTCTTTTGGCTTTCATGAAGTTCAGAGTACTATTTTTGCTTGAACATCATAAACGTTTTTAATGCCTAAACAGGTATACTTCCCTAGAGGAGGCCAAGTCTGAGGAAGTGAGCCATCTCCAGAACAGAGTCATCACCTTAGAACAGAGGCATTCACAGACCAACCTACAAGAGACAGAAAAAGTGCAGGCCCTAATTAAGGAGGTAACAAAGCTCTCATTTGTAATTTTCATTACTTCACTATAGTATTTGTACATTCTGGTAATCTTGTTTCCATTTAGTGGTCTGTATGTGATATGTGAATTAGCTTAGATAAAAAAATGTCAGTAATAGTTTAAAAATGAATGTGGTCACACATGCGGTTCACTGATGGGTGTAGGCTTAATGTTGCTCTGGGTCAGGAGAGGTAAACATTGACTGCAGAGATTAGCATCTTGGTTACATTTTGTATTACAGTTTCACTATAGACATTTATGTGCACTGAGCCAACACACACATGCATACATGTACTCAAAGAGAGAGAGAGAGAGAGAGAGAGAGAGAGAGAGAGAGAGAGAGAGAGAGAGAGAGAGAATGGAAAATAAAATAAATATAAAAGATTAGCCCTATAATGCCAGTCTAAAGCCAGCTATACAAAAAGTCATGACTGCCACCACAAGACATGATATCATGTCATCTTAAATCACATCATGTAATGTTAATATTTCTCATTAATTTTTTAAGAGGGAAAATATGGAGCACCAGCTGGAGGAGGCACGACAGCAACTCTCAAACATAAAAGCTTCTTGGAGTGAAAAGATAACAGCCCTGGAGAATCAGATTCAAAACCTAAATTCAAAGATATCTGAGGATCAGGTAGGAGAAATGTTGGAACTACCATTCATTATATTTGTTTTTCTGAAAATAATGATAAACACAATATTTTAGAAAAGGAGAAAACCATAGAGACATGTGTTTATGGCTTCTTTATTACCCCCTTCCCCTAAAAAAATGCATCATTCCAGTTTTCAAAACTCACTCATTAGCAGCAGCATTATTTATTTAAGTTGGTATTTTCCCTTTTAGGAGGGGTTACTGACTCACACCCTGTAGCAATTGTAGTTATCTACTTTGTTCTGTCATGTGCATCTTCTCAGAGACCAATCTTTCCTGCTTCTTTCTGAAGCATATTTTTGCATGGCATCTTCATCTCTTCTTCCATCCATTTCCAGGTTTTAAACTTTGTTTACTAGCTCATAACCTTTTTTCTCAGCACAAGCCCCATCCATCTCTTCCATCATGCTTCATACTTATGAACTCTTCTGTGTCCTTTCTTTACTCAAGACACCTTCCACAGTTCATTAGTTCCATGTTTCTGACCATAAAACATTGCTTCATTAGTTCCATGTTTCTGACCATAAAACATTGCTGCATTGGTGCATGCTTTGTAGGTTTTATCTTTCAGTCTCACTGTGTCCTTTTACTGCATAGGATTGAGCTCAGCTTCTTAAATTTCATTCAACTCAGTCTACCTCTTGCTACTGAAATTTCACAACCACCACTACTGTTGATTGTATCTCCTGAATAACAGACCTGACCTCCCTTCTCACCAGTCACCATATGCCTCTCTTCTTACTCCACCACAATGTTGTTACCATCAGTCTCAATGTACTTCTTGCATTGGAAGTTTTCAGACATTCTGCTGGTGACCCTCTCCACTTCACATCTCATATCCCTGTGGATGTTGGGGATCATGGAATGCAATATTTTCCCATCTCTTGTGACTGCCATTATTATTCATATCATCCAGTTCTGTCATATTGTCCTTACCAGTCCAGCCCATCCATGTATTTCTCCTGTTATCTCTTGCTATCTATCATCCACCCTCCCTGTCACATTTAGATTTTCCAGTTGTTCTTTCCTCATACTATGTCAAAAAAAACTTGTTCATCTCTGTTTTATTCTTTTTCATCTCCTTTTTTTTCCTGTATCTCTAACACACCTAATTTGTTTATTTATTATAACTTGCACAAACATCAATCAAATTATTGACTTTTCTGTGTACTCAAGACATGGCCTCCTGTTCATTTATATCCAAATTATCAAAATCAAATTATTTATTCCTATTCAGGAAAGGAATACATTGACTACCACAGAATCAACATAATCACAGTCAACAACCGATGACAGGTTGTATGGTAAAATCACCAATTATGCTAATTGACAGAAATTTCTTGGACCTAATATTCACACAGCAGATTTTCCAGCCTAATTGCAGAAATTATCTGAACTCCATTTCATTATTATTATTATTATTATTGTAATTATTATTATCATTATTATTATTATTATTACTATTACTATTACTATTACCCATTTTGACAGTTGGTCCACTTCCCCTTAATCAGCTTGGTAAAAACTGCTAAACTCACCTAGTTTCCATCTTTTAACCACAGGATTACCCTCAAGACTAAAATTCTTTTTCTTCCTTTAGCTGGATCTACAGGAAGCAGAAAAAGAAAACCATTCTCTCACATCAGAGTTAAGTGCCTTGAAGGAGAGAAATGTAATGTTGGAGAAGGAAAAATCAGAATTGGAGAAGAAATTATTGAATGAAATCAACCAACAAAAGGAAGATCTAGAAACCTTGCAGTGGCAACTCACCAATACTACTACAGAAAAAGGCGAACAGATTACAATGCTTTCAGAAAAGCTTGTGAGTAATTGATTGTCTATAATAATGATGATAAATATGAATAGTATCAAATCTAATTATATATTGTATACATATTGCATAAGCAATACTTGTACATGTAATGAAAGTTTTAGCTTAAGACATGATGTTATTCAATTCTGAGTTCATCAAATTCATTGTTGTTTAATATGATCATTTTCTGTGTTTGTACATTAACTCATTTCCTGATTTTATTTTATGATTTTCCCGTAAAAGGTAATATATGTATGAGATTGTTATATATTTAACTAAATTTAAAATATTGTCATAAAATAAGACTAAGAGGCAATATAAGGATAGCTAACTGAACTATTCTCATATTGTTTTACCCACAATGCATCAAGCATTTTATGCGTCGTATTGAGTGGTACCAAGAACAGAGAATGCATGAAGGGCAAATTGCGTTATTGAGGCAATATAAGGATAGCTAACTGAACTATTCTCATATTGTTTTACCCACAATGCATCAAGCATTTTATGCGTCGTATTGAGTGGTACCAAGAACAGAGAATGCATGAAGGGCAAATTGCATTATTGAGGCAATATAAGGATAGCTAACTGAACTATTCTCATATTGTTTTACCCACAATGCATCAAGCATTTTATGCGTCGCATTGAGTGGTACCAAGAACAGAGAATGCATGAAGGGCAAATTGTGTTATTGACATTCGTTCTGTAGATGTTTTTTGTCTCTATTGACTATTATTATAATTATTATAAAACACAATCTGATAAAAAACATGTCAATCATAAGCACTACATTATTATTATTAACCCATTCACTGCAGATGGTGTGATATCACATCATGAAGTAATTGTAATTCAAAACATGCCTTGCCTTGCTTAACCCAATAACAACAAAGTGGTTTTGGCTTCAATCATTCATAGGTTATTTAAAGCACATAGGCCTAATACCTTGGACTATCCGCCTGCTCTGGCTGCAGCAACTACTATGTGCCTGATCACCTGGTGTACTGGCCATATAAGCCATGACATGATATCTCATCCCTAGTAAAAAGTACTACCACCACATGATGTGATATCTTGTCACCAGGTGTTAATGGCTTAATTTTACATGAATATAACAGTGCGATAAGATGTATCTTCTCTTCACAGGCCCACTGAAAGAAATATGGGATATCAAGTGTGTGAATGGGAGGTGACTGATTGTGTGATACTGTGAATCCATTGTTGCCTTGTCCATTATGGATATTTGACTTTAATAGCTACAAAAAATGGTTAACTTAGTGACATATAGAAAACTGAAATTATTAATGATGTTACTATCTACACACTTACAAACCTATAAGTGACTGGGTCGATTTGGCTGCACCTGGTCATCTCACTGTTTCACAGCAAGCGAGCCTAGCGCCCAGCCGCTACACACTTTTCCCCCAGGGCTCATGCTATCTCTCTCCGAGAGGGCTGTTTTGGCTCTAAGTGGTCTAAGTGTCTGGGTATTTCAAACGTGTAAGCCTCAGGCTATTCAGTCTCTTTGGCCGCAGCCAAGTGTTACAATCACCCAATGCACCAGCCAAAGTGAAAGCCATGACAAAATATCTCATCCCCCAGCGGCTGGTCCTGCCACCACTGGACGTGATATCTTGTTACCTGGCATTAATGGTTTAACCCATTCACGCCGGGACTGGTCCTGCCTCACTGGACGTGATATCTTGTTACCTGCCATTAACCCATTCACACCAGAGCGATACTGGCTTTGCATGGTTGTAATGCCGAGGTTTTCGAACATATAAGCCTAACACCTTGACGCTCTCGGGCGCACAAGCCGCGAGCCTAGGCTGCCCACTCACTCACCCCGAGCGCCGGCCTTGCCCAGATATCTCATCACTGGTGTCTGATGCAAAAACCACGAAACGTGTCAGCTCGTCATCCAGCGCGAGTGGGTTAATGGTTTAACCCATTAATGCTGGGGCTATTCCGGCTCTAAATGGTCGGAATGCAGTGTATTCAAACGCATAAGCCTAACGCCACGGGATTTTCGGGTGCACTAGCTGCGAGTGAGCTCTGTACGCTTGCTCACCTGGCGCGCTGGCCTTGACCAAATATCTCATCACCAGCATCTGACCCAAAAACCACTGAATGTGATAGCAAGTCAGCCGGCACAAATGGGTTAAGAACTACTGAAAGAGAGAGATTGGGGTAGTGTCAACTCCCATTCCCTTGACTTTAACTTATACTCCTCCCCTCCTTGTACAATTGAGGAATTCAGCAAAAGAAGCAGGACTGGGTGCCTTTTGTTGTATTTGCTTAATCAATATATGGTATGAAGCACTTCTGCTGAAAGTAATCTTTACTTAGAGGAATGATGGGAGACATTGTGAATGTTCTTGGTATATAGCCACTTAACCCCTTCACTACGGGCAGTAGAAAACGCCCCTCATGCCGTATCCGAGCTGCCGGCACACGCCAAATTTTAAATGTCGCTACTGAGGTTTTAAACCAAAACCTCTACAAGTTTAAAGCCAAAACCTCAACATAATCATCATGTGTTATATATCAAAATATGCATATTTAACCTCTTCCCCCATATGCATGTGACAAGCTATTTACATGGGTTGGGAGGAAGATGGAAAGTGTGTGACCTTGGTGGGAGGCCTCACTCAGATGACCAAAGAAAACGATTGAAATAGTATGGTAAACTAATCATTATATAATAAGTTATATATTTTTACATAATGTTCCATAAATAGATAATAAAATTATTGCTAGCAGGGCCCATTAATGCCTCCCCTGGTATAAGCGAATCCCACTCTTATGTAATAATAATGAAAGTCAAGTAATATATCGTATCATATCCGACCTCTATTCTGAAAGATCTCGTACAGTATCCGGAAGAAAGAAAACTCAATTCCACCAGAACTCAGCCATGACGCAGTATGCGCGTCCTCGGGTTTGACGCGAGCGCTGCGAGCATCCTCGTGTTGAAGGGGTTAATACCTGCTTCAAGAATTTACTTATTAAGATTTTATGCATTCTCTGGGTATTTTTAATCAACTTTCACTATATGAAAAGGAATTTGCCTGTCATCTCTCATTTGATCTACCATTTACAGGAAGAAGAGGAAAAACTACACAAAAGTGCAAAAGAAAGCTTGCTTAATCTGGAAAATAAGAACAGTTGTATGGAATCAGAGCTTGCAGTTGCTAAAGATACTTTAGCAACTACTAAGGCAGATATGCTTGTTGTACAAAATGAAAACAGAACTCTCCAGGAAACACTGCACCAGGAGAGAGCAGCAGTCCAGAACCTAGAAAAGAGCTTATCTGAAAGTCTGTCTAAATTAGAAACTGTAACTGGAGAAAAACTCAGATTATCTCAAAATCTTGATGAATATGTAGAAAAAGTAGCTGTCTTAGAGGAAACTGTAATGAAGGCAGAAGAGGAAAAGAAGGTGGCATCCTTGGAAATATCAAAGTTAAAGGAAGATCTTAAAGAAGTGCAGCAGGAGTGTGTTGATTTGAGAGAAAAATTAAGATCCTCAGAAGAGGATCTTGTGCACAAGATTGAAGAATCACAGTTAGTCATTGATCTTCGGCAGTGTATCAAGAATTATGAAAATGAACTTGGAGAAAAAAGACAGGTAATATTTTTCTATATTGTTTTCAAGTAGATCATTTCTAAGGGTATATTTATTTAGAATGTAGTTTTATTCAATGATATGATGTATCTCTTCTCATATACCTGTTTTTCAGATGCAGACTTAATGTGTTTTTTTTTCTTTCTTTTCTTCATTTTTACTCAAGAACTAGAGACTTGCTGATAGAACATATCTATGCTTTTATATGGAGAATGATCTAGTTTTGGGGGAAAATAGGAAACTTGATGAAAGTTATACTGTATGATGTACTGTATGGTACCATATGAAACCAAAGTTGCAGATGCTTGTGTTGACTTTGCTTTAGGATATTAGGTCCTATTTGTAGTCATGACTCACATTGCTTGCTTCCTGACTTCAAGCATAGCATATTATGACATTATTGTTCATAAAGGATATTGCATATGGCATTTGGACCAGATATCTTACTGAAAGCATGCTGCTGTTGCTAAATTCAATTTTCCACTCATGAAAGGATTATATGTAGTAAAACCAAATCCTGAACAGTATTTTTTTTTTAAATACTTGTACATAACCCATTCATGCCAGGATATATGCACTCTCCACAATGGTTTTGATTTATTAACCCATTCACGCCGGGGCTGTTCCGGCTTTGCACGATCACAATACGAATGCATAAGCCTAACTGCTCGAGATTCTCGGACGCACAAGCTGTGAGCCTGGGCTGCCCGCTCGCTCAGACCGAGCTCATCCCGGGCGTCTGACGCTAAAACCACAATACGTGTCATCATGTCAACTGGCTCCAATGGGTTAAGTTTTACAAATAAACCTTGCTTGTTTACCATGTTCCTTGAATTTTAGGGAAAAGCATATTTTATTCTTATTGCTATTATTAAATGTTATTAACCCAATGCCGAGGGGCCCGGCAAAAGCTGGCAACCCCCTACTCAAGGCCTCAGTAATATCGTATTATGTCAACAGATTATTTCCCTCACAACAGATGATATCGTTTTATGTCATGGACTTTCCCCATATGTACGCATACATATTTGCATTTGTATATACACATTGTAGTTGCCCTTATGTAAACAAATTTTTCTTGACTTGTCAAAAAAATGTAAAGAAAAATGCAAAACCTCTTTGTATCAACCCTTAGAATAAGGTGAGTGAAAATCACTCTGAGAGCTTCATGAGTGGCAGATCCAGGATGTTTCAAAGGGGGCTGAATGTATATACTTTAGTAAGCAAATACAGAAGAAATGGCCATCCCCAATGATTAAAACATGAAGAGATAGTGAAGAGGAAGGAGACCTATGCTTATGAGTGCTACTACACTAAGTAGCCCTACTGGCACAGGGGCACATTGTAGATGCTGCACATGGGATGGGTCATCTTCGCCTTCTCATTCTACCTGCACATAGAGCACATCCATACTATAGAGCAGGAGTTCGGCATCTTATGTGTTGTCACTCTGAAGCTGGTGCTTGCTAGAAACCTTGGATGGGCTCCCTTCAAGGCTTTCTTTCCTGATGGAGCTAGGAAAGACTAAACTAAACTGAAGTAGACAATACATAAATACTTTTACTCCCAGCTTCAACTGGTTCAGAAAATAAGTCATTTGTTATAAAACAGCAGATGTAACTACCTTCAGGATTCCTTCTAATTAAAGGATGCACATTTATTTAGGCACTCAAGATACAAGGACAGAGGCTGGCTGACATGAAGAAAACTATTCAGAGAGAATTGCGGCTTTCGGCTGACACAGTAGATTCAACTGTTGACTCCAATTTAGAGATAAGACCACAAGCTGCATCTCCAACATTACCAGGTCAGTGTTTTACAGCCTTTTTTTGTGTACTGTTTTCATC
>BOPN01005903.1:45465-47965 GCA_017312705.2 Penaeus japonicus | reverse complement strand
CACCATAATTGACTTGATGTTTTCATTGTTATCATAGGTAAGTACATCGTAGTGGTATGTTGCCAGAGCAGAAAGATGAAACAATCTGTTCATTAACACCATAATATAAATCAAATGGTAATCCACTGCCCAGTCACTCCAGGATTTGATATTGATACAGTTTAGTGAAAACCGGCATTTCCCAAGTTCTAGGACTCATGTTGTATCAACAGAATCTGTGCAGAAGTAGGGATTTTTTTAGTGGAAACGCTGATAAACTGTGCCTCTATAAGCATATATTTTATATATTGTTGAACTGTTGTGTGTATAAAATTGTAAAATATTACAGTTTTTATTGATATCAGTTGCTCTTGAAAATCCACAAAATTTACCATGACCATTTTACATAGCATTTTTGTGGCAATATTTCAAAGAATATATTGCTTTATTATTTTTTTCATATTTTATTACATTTTTAGTACTAAACAACCAACTAGTTTGAGACTACAGGTCTGTCCTACCAAGGAAGAAATTTTGGAGAACATTTAGCAACAATTTGTATTCAAAGAATACATTTCTTTAGGAACTACCAGTATGTGAGATGCTGATTTTTCTATTTTTAGTCCCCCAATCCTCACAAGAAAAACATATATTATTTGTACTGATAACTTTGCATGTAAGTTTGATTGGGCAGTACTGGTCATCATGAATTTTGCTGATGTGAATATTATTTCAGCTTAGCCTATGTTATATATTACACAACATAATTTTCCAAATGTTCACTCTAGTATATGTAGAAAGGTTAACTCTTGCTCTTAGTTTTACACTTGACTCAGCTTCCATGAAAGTCTCTCCAGTGATAAAATAACATACCCTGCCTTACTAAAAAAATTGGTTTTGTAAGTTTTAAAAAAATATTAGTGATAGAGAAGGATATTTGGGAAAGTAAATAAACCCAAAGCCTTTTAGTATGATGCATTGAATGCAACATATTTTGATATGCCATTCCTCCTGCCCTCTTAATTGGAATAGAAATGTAAAAAAAAGTTTTGTGATAGCTATAGAGAATTATTTGTACCTCTAAATAACATCCCCCTTTGAAATGACATTTTCTATTATGTATAGATGTTTCTATATGCATATAGAAATATGAAAATAACGATAACTCAGGTTCTTTCGGAAATCAATTTAACTGTGCAGTGTCTAAACCCCAAAATTAAGTCAGTTGACACCAAAACAATGAAGTGTGGCAAATTTTGTATTGATCAGTTAAGAAGAGAAAATGGGCAGTTAAATCTCCTGTTTGCACTATCACAATAAATAATGTTTGGCAATTCATTTGTTATTTTCAGCAGAGTAAAATATTGAGAATTGATTTATGAGAGACTTCTTTCATATATTTTCAGTTTTGATCATCTACTACTCATATTACTTATGCTGCTGGAGGGAAAAATACCTTTTCAACAGTGCAAGTTTAAATTTTGCTTAGGTGTATTATTCTTACTTTGAAATGCAGTGTTTTTGTTGGTTACCCCATTGATGCCAAGAGCATGAGTACATGCACTGACCACTATTATTTTGTTTTGATTTTTTTTTTTTTTTTTACACACACACACACACACACACACACACACACACACACACACACACACACACACACACACACACACACACACACACACACACACAAATGGCCTACCTGCCCTTGCCTGTTTACCTCATCCCTTGAATGCTTGGGAAAAAAGTTTGTATTTCTATTAGCATTATTATTATTATTTATTATTATTATTATTATTATTATTATTATTATTCTATGATTAATAGTAGTAATAATTTTTATCCAAGAAATTCAAGAAATGGGGAAAACAGCTGATTTCATATAAGCCTACTTTTGAGTGACTAAGGACTTGTGGACTTTATGGATAAAAAAAATAAAATAAAACAAAACCATAGTGGACAGTGCATGTCCTCAGCATCAGTGGATTGATAGTTTTACATATAATAGATTGTAATTCATCAGTGGTAGAAATAAAGGGTAGTATATGATAAAGTTTTGCACACAGTAAAGTGTATTTGAAAGTTGAGTGTTCCATCAACATGAATGTGTATAGAAATTTATAGTAGATTTTTATACTTTATTTCTTTACTTTATTTCTTTACTTTACTTACCTCTTAGTAGAATTTCAGAAATAATTTTGTTTGCATCGGTAATTGTCTTTAATCAATAGTAAGGTTTAGATATGAATGCTTTTTTAAATTTATATGTCATATAAAGGTGTTCATGTATATAGCTTTATACTTTATTTTTTCAGTTTTACAATTTGACTTTCAGCTAATATTCAATGTGCATTCTTGTGATTATAGTTACCTTTATCAGTTATAAAATACAAAGGAAAATAAATTCTATTGTCATTCAACTTCTTCTCAAAATTGTTTTGAATTGATTATTCAATATGCATTTTTCCAGTTTCTAGTCAAGATAATTTTAGTTTTCCAATACTTTATTTTACAAAATTACAAA
>BOPN01005903.1:27965-37965 GCA_017312705.2 Penaeus japonicus | reverse complement strand
GCCACCAGGATTATTCTGGGTGCCCCTGGGTGGGCTAAGGTTACCAACCTCTTTTTAGAGGCCGAACTTTTCCCCCTGGACACCCGGATCAATCAGATGGCGGCCCAGTTCTTTGCCAATGTCCTACAGTCCCCGCCGGACTTGCAGCTAAGACAGAGAGTGCAGCTTTGGCTTGCACAGAACCATGAATTCTTTGCTAACAACACCTGGCTGTTTCACACAGCCAGGATGCTGAAACGCTTTGAGCTCAAAGAGACACTACTGGTTAAGGGCATGGACCTCCCCACCCTGACTATGTCACAGCACCACCATGGGGACGATCCTTTATGGAGTTTTCTGTCATGAGCCTGTCAAGGAGAAAGACACAGTACTCACTGCCTCTATTGAGGGCTGAGGCAGAGAGGAATATCGCAGCAATCACGCTGCCGAATAGTAAAACCTACTTCACGGATGGTTCTGTAGACCCCATCACCCGCACTGCAGGCGCCGGTTTTGCAGCAAGGGGCATGGAGAAAGCTATGCGGGTATCTGACAATGCCTCCTCGGTCCAGGCAAAGGCAGTCGCTAACCCATGCAGCCCAGACGGACAGGCATGTTATCATACACACAGATTCTAGGGCCGCCATTGACAGCCTGCAACAAAGCACGACCCTTGATAACGTTTATCTAGTAACTACGATTCTCACCATTGCTCAGAGAATCCTGGACCAGGGTAGACGCATCATCATCAACTGGATCCCAAGCCATGTTGGTATTGAAGGGAACGACCTAGCTGACAGGTTAGCGGAGGAAGGCAGGAGGAAACCCTTGAGTAATCTTGTGCATCCTAGCCGGGAACTGCTAAGGCGTAAAATGATGGTTGCAGGGCAGGTCAGTGCCCTGCAGCGACAAAGAGAGGAAGTGAGAACCTCCCTTTCGGCCAGCTGGTACTCAGACGCCACAGGCCATGAGTCGCTGATACTCTCTCCTAGAATATCAAGGTATGCTGAAGTCAGCCTGCACAGACTGAGAATAGGCTACCCTTGTATGTGGCAAATCATCCCCACCATTGGGCAAGATGAGCGACGCTGTGAGCATTGTGGCGCGCCGGACGCCAAATTAGAGCACTACCTGATGGAGTGCGAGCACACTCGCTTCCATAGGCAGGGCCCAGAGACAACAGCCGCCGGGCTGGATTGACGGCTATGCCTGTTGCTTGCCCCCTGGCAACTGGAGCGCCTACAGGCAATCCGACCGCCACGGTAAGCATTCAGTTATGATGATCAGATGAGTCAGCACTTAGGGCCTGTTTACACGAGGCGCTTTCCAATGCGCGTTAGCAAACGTGGCGTTAGAAACTACCACTTACACGAGGCGCTTTCAAACGTGGCGTCAACGCGACGCTTGTGTTTGTGCGTGCGTTATATGTGTATATGTATATGGGATAAATATGCAGATTACTTCATAAATGAAGGCAAACTTGTATGGCTGGATGTAATGGTTTAGAATGACACTAAACAACAACAGCAACAACAAAAAAGTTTGGGAAGATAGAAAACTACTAGCTAGAGAGAGAAGGGGAAGCTAATGTCAGGGGAAAGGGGAGAAAGCCATGTTGCTGCTCAGTTGTAGTATAAAATTTCGATTTCATTAATAACAAGGTCAATGTCTATTGTCTCAAGCCTTTGTTCCTCCATGACTGCCAGTGATGGGACTGAAGAGCTGTGTGCGTGTCAAGTGATTGAAAACTTCCTTCACGTGGGGTACCCTAGGGGTTGCCATAGTAACACACATTCTCTCTCCTGATTGGTAGCAGCCCAGCCAACTAGAGAGCGCGCTGCTTTCAAAACACGGCGTTAGAAAGGGACCCCGACGTTAACGCGGCGTCAGGCAAAACGCCGCGTCACGTGTGACCGGTTCCATAGACTACCATTGACTTTGCTAACGCGCGTTGGAAGCGCCTCATGTAAACAGGCCCTTATGGCTGATAGAGACCGGGCCGCCCCGTCCACACAGCCCAGGCGAAGCGACGTCTTCGCAAATCTCTCTGAACTGAGCTGAATTGAACTCAGCGATGGTGATCAGATGAATCAGCACTTAGAGCTGACAGAGGCCGGGCCGCCTCGTGCATATAGCCCGGGCGAAGCGACGTCTTCACCAATCTGTCTGAACTGAACTGAACTGCAGTGTCACAGTTCCACAATTATTTCAACTTGGTGGGCGGAGCATAGACACTGTCGGGCCTACGACAGCTAAAGTGTTTTATCGCTTGAACAAAACCAGCCGTCACACTCACAGAGTGACCCGTGTCTCTGTTGCGCGCCTTTAAAAAATTATATTTTTACAGTTATCTGCTTCTTCCTCTAATAAAAAACACTTTTGAGTTCATGAGACTCGACAGATACAGTGTTTCTAGTTTGCTTAAATTCATTCACATTGACATGTGAAGTGAATTTTAATATGTTAACATCATGCTACTTGAAGCATGAAAAAAGTTTATTTCTTATCAGTCAGGAAATAGATCTTATTTGTGCAAATATGAAATGCATTCCATAACACATCAATCAAAGCAAAATTTATTCTTGGCTTATTCACCTACGTATGCTATACTTTATATTTTCATTGCAACAAAAGTTACCATCGCATGTTGTGCGTGCAACACAGAAGTAGTGTTGGAAATGGATATTACTCAATGCACATTATTTCTTAAAATTATATGATATCACTGTAAATGAACTAAACTCAGGTATTTTATTGCTTTAAATAAGTTACCGACTTGATTTAATTCAGTTTTCTCTGGAGAGACCACTTGCTGCCCAACAAATGTAAATAAATTCGAACGTATTACTTTAATTGTGACAATATACATTAATAATCTTTAATTACCAGTCTGCCCTAAGAATAAATGCAAAAATTCATCCAGTACACTTTTTGCTCTTGTTTAAATATCATTCTTCATGTCATGTTTCAAGTTCAGTTTCTTACGAGTCAAAAGGTAAATCTAATCAAGCCAAAGGATTCAAACAATTATTTATCACCCATTTATCAAAGCTACATATGGTGATTTTTGTTGTACACTCATGTATGAACTGGAGTCTTGTAATATGTAATATACAATCCATTATAATCTTACTTCATTGTTACATAAATTTTGCTGTAAATTGTCTTTAAACTATTCTTTAAATGGCCGAATAAAACGACATCAAATAAAAATATATATATTTTTTTTGGCATTTCGACATTCGGTGATGGTTCGCGCATGCGTGTTCGCGGCCCTATTGGATAGGTTGGTACGCGTGTGCGAGTGGAGCTCTTTGGCAATAGAATTGGAAATATGGCAGCAAACAATTGCGAGTTTTTGGCAATTCTTGTAGATAAGGACGCTGCAGATAACGGCTTAATAAATAAATAAATATATATATATATATATATATATATATATATATATATATATATATATATACTTATATATGTATTTATATATTTTGTCTTATGTATATATTTATCTATATTGTCTTATATAAATATACATATGTATATATAATATATATATTCATATATTCATATATATATATATATATATATATATATATATATATATATGTATATAAATATATATATATATATATATATATATATATATATATACATATATATATATATATATATATATATATATATATATATATATACATATATGTTTGTGTGTGTGTGTGAGTGCATGGATGAAAGAGTGTATCTTGAAAATAATGGATGAAAGAAGAGCAATCAAAACTAAGAATTCTGCCAAATACAAAGCTCTTCACAAACGAATCATAGTTGAATGCAGAAAAGCCAAAGAAGAATGGATAGAATCACAATGCATAGAACTGGAAGATCTTGAAAAGAAAAACATGCAACTAATGAACTCAAAAATCAAATGCATGGCAAGAAACAGCCGACCATAATACTGCTTTGAAAAACAAAGACGGTAAAATTGTTATGGAACAACAAGACGTTTTGGACAGATGGACGGAATATACTGGTGATGATAACACAACTTTAAATGTTACAACGGACGAAGAACTGTCAGGAAACAGCATTCTTGAAACGGAAATAGAAGCTGCTCTCAAAGAAATGAAATTTGGAAAATCAGCTGGCATTGACAACATCACTACAGAATTTTTAATTGCTTGCAAAGAAATAAGTATTAGAAAACTAAGCTTACTAACCAACAAAATTTACGAATCCGGTAAAATACCGAAACAAATGAAAGAGACTGTGTTCATCCCACTTCCGAAAAAAAGGTGACTTACTTGAATGTGGCAACTATCGGCTAATTAGTTTTAAGAGCCATATCACAAAGCTTGTCTTGAGAGTAATAATGAGGCGAATCCGAAATAAACTTCTTCCAGAAATTAACAAGGAGCAGTTTGGTTTTAGAAAAGACTGCGGTACTCGAAATGTAATATTTGTGCTTAGATTAATTGGTGAAAGGTCAATCGAAATGCAGAAAGATGTCCACTTGGCTTTTAGTGATTACGAGAAGGCCTTCGATCGAGTCAAGCATGACATCCTTATGGATGATCTCAAGTCACTAGGCATTGATGGGAAAGACCCTCGGCTGCTGAACAACCTCTACAAAGAACAAGAAGCTGCCATTTCGATAAACGGAAACTTAGGTAACTGGGCTCCTATTAACCGCGGTGTACGGCAAGGATGTGTTTTGTCACCTGACCTTTTTTCGCTTTATGCCGAGAATATTGTGCGTCAAATGATTCAGATAGAAAACTTTAAGATTAATGGAAGGCCGATCACCAACATCAGGTACGCAGACGATACTGTCTTGATTGCTAATAATGCCCAAGATCTTCAGAAATTGATACCATCTTTACAGAGAGAAAGCGAAAGAAGAGGCCTCTTTATCAACACGAAGAAATCAAAGATTATGGTTATGACCAAAAAGCCAATAACCCCGAAAAGCGTAATCCTTCTAAACGGAGAAGTATTAGAACAAACTGAACATTTCGGCTACCTTGGCAGTATTGTAACGTCGGACTGTAGAAGCGACAAAGAAATTCGAAAAAGAATAGTCCTGGCGAAAAAAACATTTATGGATAAGTAAAACCTCTTCACAGACAAGAAACTAAATACAGAGTTGAAAATCAGACTTTTAAAATGCTATGTGTGGTCAACTTTATTGTATGGCTTAGAAAGCTGGACGTTAAACAACAACAGTAAGTAAAGATAGGAAGCAGCCGAGATGTGGCTCTATAGAAAAATGATAAGAATATCGTGGACCAAAAAGTTATCTACCGAAGAAAGTACTAAAATTAGTGAAAAGGGAAAGAAGTTTGCTGGTTACCATCAGAAAGAGACAACTAAGTTTTACAGGTCATGTGATCAGAAAAGATTGTCTGGAAAAGCTTGTGATTGAGGGAAACATCGAAGGAAAGCGTCAAAGAGGAAGACAGAGGCAAACATTCCTTGAAGGCCTGGTGTTGGCTGTTGGGTGCAAGGTGCTAGATTTGTTGTGGTGTGCTGGTGGAGATCGGGCTGGCTTCAGACGCATGATAGACAACGTCAGGTCATATCGGCACTCAAAGAAGAAGTGTGTGTGTGTGTGTATACATATATATATATATATATATATATATATATATATATATATATATATATATATATATATATATACATATATATACACACACACACATATATATACATATATATATATATATATATATTATATATACATATATACATATATATATACATATATATAAATATATATACATATATGTATATATGTATATAGTATGCCTGTACTTGTCTGTACCATATATTCTTCCCTCCGTTCTCCAGGTTTCAAGAATTGCATGTTACAGTATATCAATTTATGTGGTATGTATGTGGTTATGTATACTAAACAATACTTGTACATGTATTCACACACACACACACACACACACACACACAAACACACTCACACACACACACACACACACACACACACACACACACACACACACACACACACATACACACATATATTATCATTAAACAAAAAACTAGGGCTGCACAGGGAGTGTACTTAAGACGAGGATCCAAGCTATTTGTTGTGAATTTGTTTGAACACGATGTTTAATCTACAGAATTGATTTATAATCCATTTGTAATCGTTTCGGCCGAGATAGGCGGACTCGAGTTAAGGATGGAGGTTCCTTCCTTATAAGTTGCCACGCCCGATCAAGCACCTTGAAAAATCTGGTATACAAGAGCCATGAAACCGCTTCTTGGGCGCAGGAATGATTTAGGCGCCTGTCCTTTTAGGGGGTCAGGAGCAGGCAGACCTCAGTGTCGGCGAGAAATTTGAAGCAGGAAGAGACAATTCGGACGTGGAAGAAGCGCCTCTTAGGATTGCAGGAGCTCCTACGGTGCTCGTTTTTTCTGCCATGAGTATAGAGGAGCGCTCTGTTGGACATGGGGGCCGAATCTGGAATGATAATAGCAGAGGGTACTTTGGGCGCGGTCCTCCTCGCGGCGTCGTGCTGTTGATGACCATCTGTAGTCTCGGTTATAGAGCCTAGTCTTGGTTGCTGTGTGTAGGTGGCGTCATACAAACTCGTGTCTGGGAACTTGCTTGAGATGGTCAAGCACGTGTCAAAAGCCTCTGATAGACCTGCAAACTATGGTGTAAGGGACTCTGATGTCACAGGGAAGACTTCGGACATGAATGTGACGAATGCGGTAACATGGCTTTCAAGGCTTAGCTGCTCTAATGGGAGGTCTGATGCACGGAGAACTGGTTGTTTTCACTGGTGTGCAAACAGATGAGAAGTGTGCGTAGGATCATGAAGAAACAGGCTCCCACGAAGGAATGTGGAGCATGTTGATTGAACCCTTCTTCAGAGCCTTGTATTCAAGAAACCGTTGGCCACTTCTTGTCCAGATATATTTCAACAGCATAATCCGCAATCCTATAAGTTAATGGACGCTTTCACCACCATGCATTGCCATAGAGATCAAGTGAGTGTCGAGAAACCGTCAGAATGAGGTTTATTGCATTAATTCAATTTCATGAAGTGGGCATTCCCTCATAACCTGAGATATCCTGTTTCCCTTTCCCCTTCCACCTTCGGTCCACTCCTGGCTGCAGCTGGATGCTCTAGGATGGAGAAAGTTATCCTAAGTAGTCTATGTCACCATACAAACTGTGGATATGAGCAACTCCCGGGTGACATCTGGTGCAAAATACTGGTCACAGTGACCCTTTTCCACATCAAGAAAAGGGAGACATGTACAAAAGGATGCATCATTGGCAAAGAGACTGCAAATTACTGGCTGAATCCATGGCAAGTATCTCCTTCATGGTTATACAGAAAAAAAAGTAGAACTTCAAAGTAACTTTCATACAACTTTCCATTTCCCAGGAGTGAGATGTAGTCTGCTCTTAAGCTCTGCTACTAGACTGCTCCAGGAAGTGACAATATTCCTTTAAAAATTATATCGCACCTACCGGAAAGTTCCCTGGATTTCCTGCTGAACGTCTTCAACAAGATATTCCGGAAAGGCACCATGCCATCGTCATGGTGAGATGCAATAATAGTACCAATCAAAGACAAAGAGCCAAGCTTACCAGAAAACTATGAGCCAGTCTCCTTTATGAGATAGTCAACTTTTGCCTAACATAAAGAAAGTGCAAGTGCTTCCTTTATTTCAGTTTTGATTCCAAAAGAAGAGATCGACAATAGAGGCATTCGTCAGCTTAGAAATTGACCTAAGGAATGCCTTCACACAAGGAAAGCATCTAGCGGTTTACTTTGGTCTGGAAGTATATATATATAACACGACCTGAAATCATCGCATAATCCTGAAACTCCACTCCATCAGGCCATAGGGACAGTAGGACACTGCACATCTTCATTCAGAATTTCCTAAGTGACAGGAAGTTCCAAATTACCCTTTGCAATTGTAATCAGTGACAATGTGAAGGCCGTGTCAAAGGATGTTTCATGCAGTCTGTACATGGATGGCTGTCCGTTGTTCTGCTCCCGAGGAAGCATATTAGATGGACAGAACTGCTTGCAGACTGCAGTGCATCCGGTTTCGCGGGGAGGGGGGGCCATTACAGTACCAGCATATTTAAACGGATAATCACGCTATTAATAGGCATCATGTCACACTGACAGATTACATGAACAACTGATTTACTATGAATTAAGCTTCATTATATTAATTTAATATTGTGTAGTGGGCATTCCTTTGTGACCCTTCTAATTCCAGCTACACCTGGCTCCTGGCTGCAATTGTGTTTCTTAGTCTGGACGCCCTATGGTGGTGAAAGTTATTACTAATCGTGAATATAAGCAAAGGTAATCAAGGTAAAATGAAAGAAGAAATACGAAAGTGATCAGAACATAACAGCAGAGCACACAGGCAAGTGTATTATCAGACCACCCCAATGAACTACTGTAGTAGAGTAACAGCCCCAGCTGTTACCCACCGGTAACAGCTTGGGTATTTAGCTGTTTACAGTGTGTATGTGTGTGTGTGGGTGAGAGAGAAAGAGGGAGAGAGTGAGTAAGAGGGAGACCGTATTAGTTTCCTATAGAGTGCAAGCGTATATATTAACCTTGGTTAAGATTATGTCAGCTGCAAATATCCTTTCCTGTAACGAAAAAGACCAGTATCATCTTTAAATAAAGAAAGTAACCATAAGTAGGTTATAATACAACCTTTAAAGCCCCAATTACTTATAGTTTCACTTCTAGAGGGAAAAAAGAAAAAGAAAAATCATTTGAGAGGTAGATTAATTTGAGCATGTGACCTTTGCTTATTTTGTTGAGTAGTAATAATTTGGGGAACAAGCGAAGATGCACTCTGCTGATGCCTTACGATAATGGAGGATTTTGACTATTTTTTATTAATGTAACGCCTATATACCTTTAGAAACTGATTAAAAGCGAAAATGGAAAATCACACCTAAAGCTGTCAAACGTTAATTTGCGGAAAAGTAGAATTTTTCTTTTACATAAGATTTTCTTATTAGCAAAAGACCGCATGATTATGGCTGGTGTGATATATCTCATTAATTGCATTATATGAGTCGGTAATACTTGAAATAATAATGTACGTAATGGGTTCTCACGCAGATATCAATCATCTATGACATTTCATGTTAAATATTTAATGTTGAAACACATCATACGGAGAGACAATCGGGCAGCACATTGCTTATTGATAGTCATATAGGCGCATTTGACATCAGTGACTTTCACCTATCAGAACTGGAAGAACTGTTAATGTTCGATGATAGGTATTCTAAACTTGTCTCGACCTTAATGCCCTTTCTTTCACAGGACAATTTCCTTCAGGGAGACGCCCCACCCCCCCCACACACACACCCCAGCTACGCCACTGTAGTGCTATATAGCATGCTATTACACCTATATGATAGCATTAACTTCTTCAGTTAAATATATATTTATTTAATAATTATCAACCATTGTGTAGTGAATGCATGATGCAATAGTTTTATTGCTGGTTTATTTCTCGCGTTTTGTCTTTTCACTTTTTTTTTTTTTTTTTTTTTTTAACAATCATGTCTTTACTGGTAGACCAATGAGTTTTAAATTTAATGTATCACTGAATGTAACAATGGTACCATAAATGTACTTCGCTTTATGTTCTGATAATGGCATGTAAATTGCTGCTGTCATGACACCTACGCCCATTCATATTTTCACAAAGGTATATATCTCGAGATATTCCACTTTACAATTTTGCCTTTTCTTATATTTTCATCCCCTAGCGTAATTTGTTAATATTTAAACACTCTAATTTTGCAATATTTGTGAAAGTAAATGGTGACTTACTAAAAGTTTTTTTTATTGTAAACAAAAGTTCCTTCGTCCCCATTGGCCGCTTGCCTTTGTTCACTTGTTTTGCTGAGTTTTCTGCCATCTGTTGGACGCATCCTCAACTTATCACTGTTGACTTCGTTTGATTGTCGTTTATAAACTTGGTCTATTTCATGTCA
>BOPN01005903.1:15465-17965 GCA_017312705.2 Penaeus japonicus | reverse complement strand
TAGAGGTTTTCCCCTTTAATTTCTTTCTGATAAAGATCTCAACACTTGTTTATTTCTCTCCATTAGTATGTTTTTATATGGTAAGACACAAAAAATCTTGATAAAATTTATGGTGTCTTTACAGAATTAGTCAGAGGTACATGCCTCTTCTCTTTTTCTTCTTTTATTCTTTTCTTTTCTTTTCCTCTGCCTACACACCCTCCCCCTCCTCCTCCTTTGCACTCTCCCTCTACATAACTTGCTTGTAAGTCTGTTTCAGTGGGTATGTAAGTGAGAGCTATATGCTCAAATATTCAAGATAAATCCTGTATAATGCTCCTAAAAATTTTGTTGTAGAACAACCCATGTCAACACCCAGTGATCATCTTACGGGATGTGCCCATTGAAGATCTTGAAGCAGTATTAGCCTTCATGTATGAAGGTCAAGTTAATGTCTCCCAGACTCGACTCCACACTTTTATGAAGCTTGCAGAGGCACTCCAGGTGCGCGGCTTGACAGACACACAGACTGCAAGGGCACGTGTTGAAAAGGTTTTTATCTCTGAATTTGTTTGTCTGAAATCATCAGTCCATGACATAGATTAGGTTAGATTCTGTAAGATTTTCAGTTATAGTGATAAAGAGTAATTTTTTTTTTTTTTTTTTCACATTTTCTTCCTTATTTATTTTATTTGAGCTTACTGACTTCACCTTTAACCCATTCATGCCAGGGCTTAAATTTGTGTAATACCACTCTCACTGGCTAGATAACAAGGGCGTGCAGTAATTAACCCATTCACGACGGGGCTATTTCGGCTCTAAATGGTCAGAATGCTGGGGTATTCGAATGCATAAACCTAACGCCTCGGAATTCTCGGGCGCACTATCCGTGAGCGAGCGCTGTACACTCGATCACTCAGCGCACCGGCCTTGACTAAATATCTCGTTGCTGGCGTCTGACCCAAAAACCACTGAAAGTGATAACAAGCCAACTGGTGCGAATGGGTTAAGCGCAAGACCTCTCCCTCTATGAGAGCTTTTCACCCACCTGCTTCAACAGGGAAATAATAGTGAATAAAAAGTTAATGAAAATGTGTCTATGCAAATGGAACTCCTATGAATGGGTTCATATGGAACAATCTAAAGTGTACAGTTTGAAGGAAAGATCATGATGTGATATCACATCACTCAGTGCCAATGGGTTAATATAAGTTAACCCAACTCTTTTGGGATGACCAATTCATTAACTAAGGCACATTATAAATACAATTACTGATACACTTTATAGAAAGAAACATGACTGGGAACTAATAGTTAGAAATATGTAATTCCAGTGAAGATGAAACAAACAAAACATTAATTAAACATTTAGCTCTGTGAAGTTCTTAAACCAAAGCAGATGGGGCATTTAGTTACATAACTGGCAGTCAGGACGGGCGATCTGCGAAACTGGCAGGAAGCACAGACTAGCCTAAATAACATGTTCCCATAAATCCGTTACAAAACAAGAGTTTAGGCTGACTTTGGAACCCTGTAGCTCTGAAACTAGCGCCATTACAGCCATAATACTGCTTGACTGTGTTTGTGCTTCAACTGTGAACAGATCCAATATTGCGTCATGTACTCATTGACACCCATCTGTTAGGCCTAACCAGCACTCGTATATGTTATGATACCTATCCGCAATGGGTTAATTTCCTCCCATATCTTTTTCAGCATTCTTCATGTGAATACTATACATAGTTTATATTATTGTAAAAATAGTTATTTATTTAATTTTCTGTCATTAGTTTATGATGTATTTACTGTAAGAACAGCTGAGCAAGTGATAATTTATAAGAATAACAAAGAGCTGAAGAGTACAAAATTTACTGGCCCTAACTCTGGTCATAATATTTTGACATATGAAGGTGGGACTGTGGTCTATGGTTTATTCAGAACAGTCTTGACCCATTGCTATTAGACATCCTATTACGTGGTTGAAAAATATCCTCAGACCTGGGTGACACCCCGAAACGTCATGCATTTTCTCACTGAGTTCCGGGTTGGCCAGTTATGACGTGCTGAAATGTCAGCGATAGAACATTAGATTCTATCCAAAAGAGGGTGTGAGAGCTATATGTTCAAATATATGCTTAAATATAATTATTTTTTAT
This sequence comes from Penaeus japonicus, assembly GCA_017312705.2. NCBI lineage: Eukaryota > Metazoa > Arthropoda > Malacostraca > Decapoda > Penaeidae > Penaeus > Penaeus japonicus. Next base: position 15,830 of record BOPN01005903.1, on the reverse strand, counting down.
AATTTCTTAGCCTGTTACTTTAGTTTAGATGTTTGAATGTTATGAAATGTGATATAATGTAAAAAAAAAAAAAATTAAATTACATCACGAAAACTATGTGATGTTGATAACATCATGGTAATTACTGCATCTGATCAGTTGAATAAAAAGATCTGAGTTGAAAAACTGTTGTAAAATCAAATGTGATTGGCCAAGAAATAAGATCGATAATTAGTAATGTAATGCTATTTCTAAGATGTTGATTACCCATGATATCACATCACGTCACATAATGGGGTACATGCATATATTCATATTTACATGTATGATTAGTTATATTATTGTTCTTTTGCGTTTGAAACAAAAATGATAAGTATAAAACGTCT
>BOPN01005903.1:0-2500 GCA_017312705.2 Penaeus japonicus | reverse complement strand
CTAATCACTATTTTTCATGTAACAATTCCAAGCTGAGATCAGATGTCGTCTCATTGTAGAAAACTTTATCTTTCTGGAAATGTACATCTGTTTTCCTGCTCTCTCTTTATAGTCAATTAGTGTACAGTGCTTCTGTATGTGTAATGTGGATCTAATATCTGTCAGAGGATACATTCTTATAGGGGTACCATTGATTAATGCCTGTAGGAATATTACCTCAAGAGGTTATCTAAGTTCTGTACCCACATTACATTAACTAATATTTGAATGGTAATGCACAAAATAATAATATAATGATTACTGTATTTATTCTGGAATGAGTATAGGGTCTCTTGTTTGAAATTATTTTAACTTTTGCCAGTACCTAACGGAAAATGTATTTTTATACTGAGTTAGTGGCAAATCAATATTTTTTTGTTCAATATAACATAAAATACTGAGATATAGTTTTCTTGCCCATTTTAGAATTAGTTCAGTATTTGATAGAAACATGATAATCCCCAAAGCAAAACACTCCTTTACCCTTATGGATAAACAAGTATTCAAGAAAACTGCTTCAGACACTAAAAAAGATTGTTAATGGGTATGTTAGGCTGACATACAAATGAGTTATTCATTTATGTAATGTAAAACTGAACAGTAGAGTGAATTCCCATATTTCTGAGACAGGTATTCATCCAGGAGAAGAAAGGGCATCCTTGGTTTCTGGTGTGTGTGTTACCCATGGTTATCAGCATGCAGCCTGCTATATCCAGAGCTGTGAGTGCTATCTGTGGATCCTGTTAATTAGTTATACTCAAACTTTATGTTACAACCCTGTTTGGCCTCATGTATTATTGCCACATCCACTTTACACTAGTCAGTAGTGTTTACACTTCTCTCCATCTGATACAAAATATATTCATTTGGATTTTACATATTATCTTTTATATATATATATATATATATTATTATTATTATTATTATTATTATTATTTTTTTTGTTGTGACACTCCAGACAGAGTTTTATGTGAGACTGGACTGGACTGGACTGGACACTTCCACCAAGTTGGAAGTGGGACAGGTAAGTCTGAGGAAAATTTAGGATGAAGAAAAGAGGTTGGTACAGTAGTAGGAGGACAAAACTCCCAGTCTCTCTGTTTATTATATTGATGGTGATTGTGGTGGTTGTTGTTGCTTTTGAGACCAAAGGAGAAATGCTCTTTTCCAAACAACCATATCAGTTGATTGTGTTCTTTACTCTCAGTAGGAGTATTATAGTTCAATGGGATGGCAAAAATCAACTATTTTTATTATATTTGTTTATTTTTGTAAACCAGAAATAACCAACCACAACCCTAAAAGTATGAAGTGATGGCTAAAAGGGAGAGGGAGACCTGTGCTTATGACTACCAGTGCCAGAGCACAAAGTAGCCATAGTGGTAATGAAGTATCTTTTTGTATGTTATCGCTCTCTAAAGCTAGTGCTCGGTAAAAATCTTGGATGGGCGCCCGTCATAGCTTTCTCTCCTACTGGTGGTGGGAGAGACTGGTGCCACTTATGCTTACGATTTTAGATAAAACCTATTTTAATGAATATCAGGATATTAAATTAATTTTCTGTCTCAGATTGGAGTCAAGCGTAATTGCGTAATCGGTAGGCTACTTCCCTATCCTGTGTTGAACAAATTGCAGTCATGCAATCCACATTAGAACAAGAGCAGTAAAGGAAAATTTCCCAACTGCCAAACTACCGAAGCTCCTACATCCCCCTTCCCATACCGTCTTTTGCATCCACGGTGGCACTCTTTGCAGACCTCGGATGCTTCTAAAATTGCCAAAGCAGATATTTTTATCTTTCTTTCATTTCATGCTAGTGGCATTCATTTTTGATTAGCTAGTACCCTGCATTTATCTTTTCTAAGAGAACGAACCATGGTGCAATTCTAAGGTTACGGTTACCAAAGACACAGAACCAGTTCCGGGAACCAATGGAGAAGTTGGATCCAGGTCAAATTCATCAGCGTCCTTTGTGTCAAGACCTTTCTTGAAAAAACTAGTTGCTCTCCCATCCCCTAGTACGCATTGAGTCTCCACGTACTCTTCATCATGCAGTATTTCATATCCCAGATCTACTATGAGATTCATTACTATCCTTAGAAGAAATGATACAGTGGTGGTCCATAAGAGCAGGACATCGCTTGGCTACTCCGCCTAGTTTGTCAAAAGCCTGTCTTTCCCCTATATGCAGACTGCAGTGTCCATTGTCTAATGATTATAATATATTGTCAAGGTATTTGTCAGCCTCCAACCTCGTCTCAAAATACCTGAATCCAAGTACAATTGAGCAGACTAATTTGCTCATTCTCTGGCTAATCGATCCTGGAATATGGTATTAATCATGATGATGCTTTCTGAATTATCATCTTGGGCAACAAAAACAGATTTATTTTTATTATATATGTCTGATATATATTATATATACATAATATATATAGGATATATATATGTAGCTATATAT
>BOPN01005902.1:63564-68564 GCA_017312705.2 Penaeus japonicus | reverse complement strand
TTATATATGTATGTGTATATATATATATATATATATATATATATATATATATATATATATATATATATATATATATATATATATATATGTATATGTATGTATATATACATATATATATATATATATATATATGTATATATATATATATATATATATATATATATATATATTATATATATGTATGTATGTATATATATATACATATATACACATGTGTCAATGTAGAAAGTTAGCCCAAAGTGGAAAAAATAATTCTTTCAGTATATCTTGCAATATCTTTAAGTATATCATGTCCAGTATTTCTGACAATAGGTTTAACAGTTATTTCCGGGCACCATGAGCAACATTTTGCAAAATAATGCGGTTGCTTTCCTTTTTTTCATGATAATAAAAATATTGGTTATGGGAAAATATTTAGTTGCCTTTCCATGGTAATGGTATATTTCACTTCCAATTTATCATTCAAATAAAAATTAAAAATTACTGGTATATGAGAATCTACTCAAGTTACTTTTGCTTAGAGTGAGTTTTATATGTTATTAGTGAAAAGATAATTTTCTATACTACACTAAATATAATTTGCATATAAAATATTGAAGCCAGGTTTAATGAGTAAGGACCCTTCTCAAATCTGTTAACAGAGAATGTATACCAGCTACGCAACTCAGGAGATATAAAACATAAATGACATATCATAGCATTATTAAAGTAACGAAAATCTGCTCAGTAGTACAAATGAGAACTTAATGAATTATTTGAGTAATTCTCTTTCGCTCAAAATCGTATTCATTTATATCAGAACATCAGTATTTCTTTAAAAGAACTAAATTGATTGGAATAATTTAAAACCATTTCTATTATGGGCAAGACACATAGATTTCACATGCAGAGCAGGAAAATATTGTTTTGGCTGTGCACCCCTCTCTGCGACACCTTTGGATTTCTGAAAGGTGTGCAGCTCCAATTACCTTCTGATTTGGAAGGAGGAGAGGACGAGTTCTTTTCCTGGGTGTCTCTCCCTCCTCACAACTATCATACTCTTGGATGGCATCGTTTCCTCTTAGGGGAGTACCTGCAGTAACAAAATTATTCTGTAATTTTTATTTTGAATTTCATGCTGTCCATAGCTTTTTGGCCCATGAATTTACAGTCCTTTCGGTACTCATTCCAGGCGTTATTGCAAGCAAGATCGAGCATATGAAGCATTATTCTAACAGTGGATTTAACTGTTCGAGCATTCATTCTGTTGTAAGTAATGAGTTGACCAACATGCCAACTCCTGCTTCAATCTGAGTGGTCTCTCTATTTGTAGAAGCACCTTATTTTTCTTACACCATCGTTGGCAAAAATCAGTTTTCTCTATTCTTTACTGATTAGAAGCCTGGTTGTTGTCATTCCTTACGTCATCATGCCCTACCTTCATTTTTGAGGATCCCCTTGGCAGCTTTCTGATAGTCTTTTCTAAATCAAAACCAGCTTCTTTTGGTATTAAATTCTTTTTGACCTTCATCACCTAAGAGTTCTAACAATCTTGCAGTTTGTACCAGGAGGAACAGATTTGACAAATCAGGTTTCCATAATTTGTAATATCTGAACCAGAACTGTTCCATCAGAACTTGATAAGATGAAAGCTTTCAGGCCTTCTGTATTGTATTTCCTAGTCGTATACTGAACCAGGGATCCAGAACTGGTCCATCAGAACTTGCTAAGATGAGAGATTTCAGGCCTTCTGTATTGCGTTTCCTAGTCACACACTGAACCAGGGATCCAGAACTGGTCCATCAGAACTTGCTAAGATGAGAGATTTCAGGCCTTCTGTATTGCGTTTCCTAGTCACACACTGAACCAGGGATCCAGAACTGTTCCATCAGAACTTGCTAAGATGAAAGCTTTCGGGCCTTCTGTATTGCGTTTCCTAGTCACATACAAAACCAGTGATGAAACCCATACTGAACCAGTGAAGGGTATTATCATTTCTTCAACAGCTACACATGCTGGTCTAGGTAACTCCAGGCAACGTGTCTGAATATCAGAAACTAGTGGCCTCACTTTCCACGAATTATCTTTTTTTTTAATTACTGGAGCAACTCTGTTGTCATCTTGCACTTTAAGAATCTTCTTAGTTGGAAAATTTATTTCTTGACATTGTATTAGCAATCACTGCAATGTTTGCATTTTGTTCCTAGTACATTCTTATCCTTGGGCATTTCAGGGTGGACGTCTTAAAATTCATGCCAAGGAACTGCTTCATAAAGTTGTCTAGAACATGCAGAAGTCTACCTGATTCTTCATTGCATTTTCTTTTAGTCTCATTGCTAAGCATCTCCCGAAGATCATCAGTGATATGGGCTTCATTGTATTCATGTGGGCTAAGTACAGCTGTAGGAACAACGGGGTCTTTGATACAAAATATGTGAACGAAAATAATATATGATGAAAATAGTTTTCGAATAGTGCAGCAACACGGGCTGAGGACAGTGAGAGGCCTATTTCAGTAGCAGTTGGGTATCCGCTGAACCAGAACGTTTGTGTTTCCTTGTGTGAGAGTGTATGTGTGTGTGTGTGTGTGCGTGCGTGCACGCGTATGCGTGTACGTGTGCATGTGTGTTTATAAAAACAGATGTATACATGCATATATAAATACATTCACAAAAAGCAACATGAGCGACGGAATAGCAGTAGAGAGAGTTTATAACGAGCAGTCAGGGGAAGGGAAAGAAAAGGCTGAAGCGATTCAATGTCTCTGGTCACCCTCTTATATACACATTAGTCCCGTCATTTCACGGAAGGGGTTGGCAGGAAAGGCCAAACATAATCATATGCACTTCAGTTGCTGTTTAAAACTATTAATTTCCTCTTAAAAAGATGTTTGCATGCTTTGGCAATTATATATATATATATATATATATATATATATATATATATATATATATATATATCATTGTAATCATCACTATAATCCAAAATAAACCTCGCCAATAAGTAACATAGAATTAACACCATATTTTTCGAACCCACAATCCATAATACATTTCTGTCTTCAAAATGTATATGTAGATATTTTTTACTAGATTAAATATCAATTATTTGTATGTATTATGTTTTTTTCAGTTTTGTAATCATGAGTTTAAGATTAAACATGGAAAAATATGTATATAAGTGGGTAAGGCCTTTCCCTTTCCCTGGGCATGGCTTTCCCAAAACTCTCTCGCTGCTTTTCCGTCGCTCATGATGCTTTCCTCGTCGAACGAAACGAGGACGACACTTACGTCGACGGCTGGCGACGCGCTTCCCACTTACGACGACGACTGGCGACGCGCTTCCCACTTACGACGACGACTGGCGACGCCCTTCCCACTCATGACGACGGCTGGCAACGCGCTTCCCACTTATGACGACGGCTGGCGACGCCCTTCCCACTCATGACGACGGCTGGCAACGCGCTTCCCACTTATGACGACGGCTGGCGACGCGCTTCCCACTTATGACGACGGCTGGCAACGCCCTTCCCACTCATGACGACGGCTGGCAACGCGCTTCCCACTTACGACGACGGCTGGCGACGCGCTTCCCACTTATGACGACGGCTGGCGACGCGCTTCCCACTTATGACGACGGCTGGCAACGCGCTTCCCACTTATGACGACGGCTGGCGACGCGCTTCCCACTTATGACGACGGCTGGCGACGCGCTTCCCACTTATGACGACGGCTGGCGACGCGCTTCCCACTTACGACGACGGCTGGCGACGCGCTTCCCACTTACGACGACGGCTGGCGACGCGCTTCCCACTTACGACGACGGCTGGCGACGCGCTTCCCACTTACGACGACGGCTGGCGACGCGCTTCCCACTTACGACGACGGCTGGCGACGCGCTTCCCACTTACGACGACGGCTGGCGACGCGCTTCCCACTTACGACGACGGCTGGCGACGCGCTTCCCACTTACGACGACGGCTGGCGACGCGCTTCCCACTTACGACGACGGCTGGCGACGCGCTTCCCACTTACGACGACGGCTGGCGACGCGCTTCCCACTTACGACGACGGCTGGCGACGCGCTTCCCACTTACGACGACGGCTGGCGACGCGCTTCCCACTTACGACGACGGCTGGCGACGCGCTTCCCACTTACGACGACGGCTGGCGACGCGCTTCCCACTTACGACGACGGCTGGCGACGCGCTTCCCACTTACGACGACGGCTGGCGACGCGCTTCCCACTTACGACGACGGCTGGCGACGCGCTTCCCACTTACGACGACGGCTGGCGACGCGCTTCCCACTTACGACGACGGCTGGCGACGCGCTTCCCACTTACGACGACGGCTGGCGACGCGCTTCCCACTTACGACGACGGCTGGCGACGCGCTTCCCACTTACGACGACGGCTGGCGACGCGCTTCCCACTTACGACGACGGCTGGCGACGCGCTTCCCACTTACGACGACGGCTGGCGACGCGCTTCCCACTTACGACGACGGCTGGCGACGCGCTTCCCACTTACGACGACGGCTGGCGACGCGCTTCCCACTTCCGACGACGGGCTTCCTACTTACAATGACGGCTGGCGACGCGCTTCCCATTTACGACGACATGCTGGCGACGTGCTTCCCACTTACGACGACGGCTAGCAACGCGCTTCCCACTTATGACGACGGCTGGCGACGCGCTTCCCACTTCCGACGACGGGCTTCCTGCTTACAAATGACGGCTGGCGACGCGCTTCCCATTTACGACGACATGCTGGCGACGTGCTTCCCACTTACGGCCAAATGCACACAAGCTCTCCTCCACCGACAATCGACCTCTGAAGCTCTCTGAAGCGTATGAAACCATACAGGGCACTGGATCTCTACTACACAAGACATTGAACGACCATGATTTGCATCAATATAACGCAATATTGACGCAGACATAGCTGCAGCGTCAAAAGTTACAAATTTAAGGGTATATCACATCTCCCCTTAAGTACAGCATATGGAAACTGATCTGTAG
>BOPN01005902.1:5000-12500 GCA_017312705.2 Penaeus japonicus | reverse complement strand
AAAGGGAAAGGCAAAAGAACTGGATCCTCTCTTTATTATGCAACCCTTTCCCAACCCACACAGATACATTTACACGGGTGCACATGCAAATGAAGTTGCACACCCACAGTCACTCATTCACACTCTCAATAAAAAATACGGCATTTATATAACAAGCTTTGTGGCTATGACATATCATTTGTAAAAGCTGGGATTCTATTATTTTGTCGAGTTCAGACTGCACATCACCTATTTATATCCAGTTATATGCAAGATCTTTAAATCATTATCTTTTTTAAATGTGAGTTATAACCGAATATGAAAGAAAATTAACCTTTCTTTCTTGCTTTCTTTCAATATTTGAAAAAAGAAGACTATAATCAATGTAAACAAATAATACTTAAATCCTCTCCTTTCTGCCCCATTAATATCAATTGCCATCATTACTATTACCATTACCATCATTACTAGCATTGCTGAAGTCGCTAATGATGTTATTATTCTCTCCGTGTGCGACATTCCAACAGAACTCCCAGCTGCCAAGAACAGAACCTAATTGTCTTGTTATTGATGATATTACTAGATTCCTTCTGTAATTCAGTGATATTAAGTTTGTTGTCATCATTTAGACAAGGGATCCACCATATGATAATGATTATAATAATTAGGATATCATTAGAATTTAAGATCTAGAGCCTAATTCGCAAGGATAAAATTATAATGATATAATTCGTGAATGACACTTATCCTAAAGATAAGTATATTTGATTTTATTTCTTGATTTATGACAAGTATTAGGATAATATTTTAAGATAGTTAGGCTGGCAGGATTACAATATGTGATATAATAGTAAAATGATTAGGGTCAATATGATTTACTAATTTTCTTAATAAGTTGATATTGATATATGATGTTAACACTGGCTAAGATTGTACATTTATGTTTTCTACATACTTACCTCGTGATATTCCTCTTAAGTCAGACGGCAGAGGTTTAAAAAAAGGGAGAGTAAGTTAAAAATCGTGGCAAGCTGCGATAAGTTTTATTGTCTTCGTAATAAGGTACTTGATATTTGAATTTTGCACCTCTTTACCGCCCCGGATTTGTCCACCATCTTGACAAATCTTACTTAAGACTCTACTTAGAGGAAAACGTAATATATAATATAATCAACGTGAAATTACCTTAAAAAAAAAAAAATGCTCTATACATTTTTCTATCGCAGGGGTTTGGACGCTAGAGGAGCAGGAATGTGTGTACCATTTCTCTCACGACCCACGTTACCTAATATAGTCTAGCAATATTTCTTGTAGGGGTGTCCTGGTGGTCTGGCTTACTATATTTCTCCATGTAACCATTCCAACATGTACAGTCAGTCTTCATTTGCTCCTTTCCATACAGCCACTGGAGTTCCCTTGTTGATAATGAAATAAAGATAGATTTTGGGTTAATTTTTGCTAAGTCTCTGGCTGTCACTCCCAAGAGCATCCTTTTACTTTAACCTCAAAGGCTCTGATGGGAACATGGCCAAACTGCTCAACAATGGCTGTAAAGGGGCTTTTTTATAATTCTGAGATGGGCTCATCTATTGTAGGATGCTGCAAAGCTGATACTCATCCTAAGAAGCACACGATCCCAAGGTAGAGAGAACCTTCTGTGGAAGCTTAGAACCCTATTTTTGACTAAGATGAACAGCAAGGCCTATTTGTTATGGTGATCTAAAAGCATTTGGTCTGGCTGCTATTGGGATATCATGTGAGCAGCTGTACACTATTCACATTTGCTTCTTGTTCTTCAATGCAATAGTTGCAAGTACTCTATTACAAAGATTATAAAACTTATTGCAGCTTTCCATGATTTTTTTTCTTAATCAAATCCCTATCGACTTGCCTATCTCAAATTTGGTGTAGTTTTTGTATCTTTATAATTATTGATATCATCATCTTCAATGATGACGTATCATCATTATTAGTAGTATCAAAACATCATCTTCATCCTTATCCTCCTCACCATCATCATCATCATAATCATCACCACCATCATCACCACCACCACCATCACCATCATCACCACCACCACCATCATCCTCATCATGATCATGATCATCATCATCATAATCATCACCATCATTATAATCACCATCTTTATCATCATCATGATCATCACCATCAACATCACCATCATCATCATCATCATCACCATCATCATCATCGCCATCCCCATCCCCATCCCAGTGAACGAAACAATAATTCAATTGAACAGAATTGACAACTTGATGTTTTGCCAGGAGATTAAGATGACTTTTATTGTCCTCTTGGGCTTCAGCAAACATCACAGGTGGCTGGCAGGTCCTAGATATTTTTTTTCCTCTCGTTTTTCTTCTTCAGATATTTATCTAGGGAGAGTAGATACTCGCGTGTGTGGGGTATTGACAGATACGTACATACATAAACTGAATACATAGACATACATGCAGACATACACAAAAGAAAGAGAAGAGGAAGAAATCTATACATACACGCAGACATTTATATATATATATATATATAGAGGCAGACATGTATATATTCTTACAAACAGAAATACAAGGAGACAACTTTTTTTTTTCTTCTTTTTTTTATACAAATTAACAGACATATCGACGACAAACATATGGAAAGAAAGACATACATACAAACTAAGAACCGAAAAAAAACAGAAACACATAATCTAGGAACTACAGACACATACAAACACACTCACAAACTTACAGACAGAGGAATATTTGTAGAGGCGCCGACCTATGTACCCTCGGTCAAGACTGCATTATACTTGCTAAATTTCTTTGGTCTACAATTACTGATTCTGCCCAACTTCATGAAAATAGTAGCCACTTTTCTGTCTCTCTATCTTTCTCTCTCTCTCTCATATATATAACATATGTATATATATACATATATATATATATATATATATATATATATATATATATATATATATATATATATAACATATATATATATATACATATATATATATATATATATATATATATATATATATATATATATATATATATATATATCATATATACATATATATATATATATATATATATATATATATATATATATATATATATATATATTTACATATATATATAAATATATATACACATCCAGTATGTGTGTGTGTGTGTGTGCGCGTCTATGTGTATATAGATTTGCTAAGGCGCAGAACGGCAACTGCGGGGCATCTATCTACCCTATAGAGAAGAAGCGAGAACCTCCCCTCTCGGCTAATTGGTACTCAGACGCCATAGGCTATGAGCCACTGATACTCTCTCAAAGAACTTCAAGGAGTGCCAAGGAGAGTCATTCTCCACAGACTTAGAATAGGCTGCCCTTGTTCGTGGCAGATAATAAACACTATTGGCTATGCTGACCGTTGTTGCGACTATTATAGCACGCCAGATGCCACCTACTGCACTATCTGGTGAATAGAGAGCACACTCCCTTCCTCAGACAGGACCCGCAGACGAAAGCCGCCGGGCTGGTGAAACGACTATGCCTCTTGCTTACCTTGTGGCAACTGGAGCGCCTGCAGCCAATCAGATTGCCTCGATGAGCATTCAGTGATCATGATCAGATGAGTCAGCACTAACAGCTGACAGAGGCCGGGTGAAGCTCTGCCTTTGCAAATCTCTCTGAACTGAATTGAACTGAACTGAACTGAACTGGGTAATGCTGCTAGAAGGCAACAGGGGGCGCTTCTGTAGATAAGGGGAGTACAGTTGCACGAAGATGGCTCCCGTATCAGCGCCTTTCTTGTAAGATATCGGGGAAATGTCAATGGCATCCAATAATTCTTCCTTCTGGGAACATTTTTTTGTGCAGAAAGTGATACGGTGCGTTGTAAATGATCATGATATATGATATTCGAGAATAAACAGATTCGTTCCTTGAAGGAGTGAGTGCGCATGTGTATGTGTGCGTGTGTATATATCATACATGCACACAAACACACACACACACACGCATACATTCATACAGAGTTTATTTCATAATCTTTATTATTATCATCATTATTATTATTACTATTATCGTTATTATTATTATCATTATCTTTATTATTATAATTATCAATATCATTATTATTATCATCATTGTTACTATTTATCTCATCATTATTTCCGTTTTCCTTCTACTCATTATAATCACCTTTTGCGTTATCATCATCAACATCATCATCACTATCATTATCATCATCAAAGAGGTAAATAACGACTTGTTTATCAGTCTCCTTGAGTACTTAAGATATATTCAACCTGTAATGTGGAAGTTGCACGCAGGCAGTTAATGCGTGTGCTTTCATTATTCAGTCATAGAAATGTTGGAATTTTGTCATCATAGTGATATCAAAGCAATGTTGTTATTAGGATACCAACTGAGAGTGCAGTAAAAAGTGTTTAATTTATACTTTTTTATCATAGTATTTACAGCGAGTCCGGAAGACTCAATCAACAGTGACATAAAAGCTTCGGAGATTTTTGTTTGGAATCGCAAATGTGTCTTTTGCACAATTACGATTCCGTTTATTATTATTATTATTATTATTATTATTGTTATTATTATTATTAATGATAATAATATCAACAATCATTGTCATTTTTCTTCTTGTAGTTATCATCTTTGATATGATTATTATTATCATTATCATTATAAAAACGATTATGATGGGAATTGTAATCATTATCATTGATGCCACTGCCTCTACTACGACTACTATTATAATATTATTCTATTACTATCACTTCATTATCATCGTTACCATCACCATCATGGTAATTGCAATGAAAATAATGTTGGTAAAAAAAGTGATGGTTATAATGATAATCATAGTTACTATAATCATACTGACAACGGCAATGATAATCAGGAAAAATATGATGATGAGTATATTGATAGTAATAATGATAATAATGATAATAATAATAATTACAATAAAAACAACAATATTAGTAATAGTAATATTAATGATAAAAATGATGATAATAATAATATTGATGAAAATAGAAATGATAATGATAATAATGATAATAATAATGATAATAATAATAATAATAATAATAATAATAATAATGATGATAATGATAGTGATAGTAACAGTAGCAATAGTAATAATAGTAATGATAATCAGTAATAAAGATAAATGTAATGACGATTATAATAATAGCAATGGTAATGGTAATAATAATAATAATGATTTTAATAATAATGATAACAATGATAATGATAATACTGATAATGATAATTACAACAGTAATGAAGAGGATAGTAATAATGGTTGTAATAATAATGATAGTGTAGTGTGATGTCCGTGTTAACCCAGGGGCCCCGTGCCAGTTCATCAAGTCGAAGGTGAAAACTTATTTGCCCTCCCTTGATGCTGGCCAGGGAAACAAGCGCTAAGGGCCTGGCTAACCCCTGTCAATTCAAAACCCCTGAAAGTGGTAGCGTGGGGGAGGGAGTTTGAATCAGTTAAATGGGTGTATTCCAGCGTGACAATCTCTTTCTGATGCTCAGCCTAATAAAACAAAATTCTAAAACTAATTGAAAAATACTAGTAAAATATAAAATGCCAAAACATGTGCAGAAGGCACTTAAAATGATTAAGGCTGCCGTATACTAAAACTAAAGAAAAGATACTCCCGAGTGGAGTATCTGGCAGAAGGCTTACCAATAAAAACAAAGGCTAGATCAGCAAGTCTGACGCCACTGCTGAAGGCTTAAGAATTGACAAAATCTAAATACGGCAGAAAAGAAAACAACAGTCTGGTGAACTAAAATGAAATAAAAACACAGACTTCCTACCACAAAGTATAAAAAAGATTAAGTAAAAGGAATCCAGCCAAGTTCAATAAAAAGGTCTGATCAGATGATTTAATAAAAATGTTCTTTTAGATCACGTCCAGCTCCTAAGCAAAGAATGTCAGGCACTTCAGTACTTAACTCTTATCTTCGTGATCGTATCCCCGTTGTTCACTTCCTTGGCTCGATACAGATAATCCAAAAATGGCGACACAGCCGGTGAACTGCTCTGGAGGACTGGGTAAAGGAAACACCTTCGTTGACTGTCTGACCGTCTCTCTTTATTGTTTGAAAACATAATAAACATTGCCTCGGTGATGTCAGAGGCATACATCTTAAGAATATGATAAATGTATAAATATGAATAAAAAGATACCATAAAAAGAAGGTGTAAATATAAAACAAAACCCCTAAAATCATAAAAGCATAACCTAAAATCTAAAATAATTAAACGAAGCAAAAATGAAAAGCATAAAACGTTTCCCCTAAAGTTTAAAATAAAATCAAAGAAAAGTTGAGACCATAAAAGTTCATGAAGTATTAAAATACAAAGAATAAAACTTGGTGACAAATAAAACCATTCAATAAGAGGTCTCCTAACATAAAAATAAAATAAAAGTAATTACAGGCGACAGGCAACGTCCAGTCCTCCGGCCAGGACAGCCAGAACGGGAGAGCGCGAGATCCAACATCTGGCCACCTTACAATAGTAATAACAACAACAACAATAATAATAATGACAACAATATTTACAATATCAATAATAGCTATAATATTCCTTCTGTACGAGAAGTTAAGAGGGAGAGGGACCTTCACCGAGCACAACGTCTCGAGTCAATCAACACCTGAACATCAACATCTGAACATCAACATCTGAACATCAACACCTGAACATCAACATCTGAACATCAACACCTGAACATCAACATCTGAACATCAACACCTGAACATCAACATCTGAACATCAACATCTGAACATCAACATCTGAACATCAACATCTGAACATCAACACCTGAACATCAACATCTGAACATCAACACCTGAACATCAACATCTGAACATCAACATCTGAACATCAACACCTGAACATCAACATCTTAACATCAACACCTGAACATCAAAATCTGAACATCAACATCTGAACATCTCACACATATATTTCCTATCTAGGTGTGCGAGGGAACTTGACCCAGTCCGGGAGTTTCCTTTCGTCAATGCCATGTCAGTTGCACACAGTTTATAGTGACTACCTGTCTTTTCGCTGGACTACTTAACCTTCTTGTGTTCTTTTCTACGAAACAGGCAGGACTAATGATTCATCTCGAAATGAACGACATTTTTATTAGTTGAGAGAATTTTCGATTTTTATTTAATAGATTTTTTTCTTCCTAATAGTTGTGCCGATTGACGTTGCCACTCAACTTCCAATGTAAATCGTCAGTTCAAGTGATATTTTTGTTCTGTCTGTCTGTCTGGCTGTCTGCCTCTCTCTCTCTCTCTTTCTCTTTCTCTCACACACTCTCTCTCTCTCTCTCTCTCTCTCTCTCTCTCTCTCTCTCTCTCTCTCTCTCTCTCTCTCTCTCTCTCTCTCTCTCTCTCTCTCTCTCTCTCTCTCTCTCTCTCTCTCTCTCTCTCTCTCTCTCTCTCTATATATATATATATATATATAT
>BOPN01005901.1:83063-87142 GCA_017312705.2 Penaeus japonicus | reverse complement strand
AGGATATAGGAGAGGAGGGGGGAGGAGAGGAGGGGAATGAGAGAGAGAGAGGGAGGAGGGGGGAGGGGGGAGGAGAGGTTGGGAATAGGAAAGAGAGGGAGAAGTGGGGAATAAGAGAGAGAGAGAGGAAGGAGAGCGAGAGAAAGGCCTATATATAGAGAGAGAAAGACAGAAACAGAAATAGAGAAGTAAAGAGATAGATATAGAAGCAGAAAGTGAGTGATAGAAAGAGATAGATAGATAGAGAGAGAGAGAGAGAGAGAGAGACAGAGACAGAGACAGAGACAGAGACAGGGAGAGAAAGAGAGAGAGAGAAAACCCAAGATTAAAAACAAAAAACAGAATATGCAAATGAAAAGAAAAAAAAAGGTTGTTTACTTTCTTGTTTACACTTTCGAATCGTTAGTGTAGTTTCGGTCTGACACTAATTACTTCAATTGATTTGTTATGACTCCATCTTGACTCTGGTTATATATTTTACTAGATTATTTATGCGTATGATAAGGATCTACTTCGCTTTTAGTGTTGTTGATAACCATGCAAGATGTTGATTTTGTTTGTGGGTGTGTGGACGCGTTATGTTTGGATCTGCGGGGTTTTAGATGTGTTGCAGTTAATGGTTGTGTTTTTGTTAATGTTGTTGTCCATTTTTTTAATCATTGATCTAATTTACTCTTGTAATTGTTAGATTTTTACTGTTGTAATATCACCCTCCCCGCCTTGTCACTGTTATGATTATTACTGGTCTCATTATCACTATATTAATGTTCTTTTCAATCTTCATCACCATTTTTCATCATCATCACCGTTATCACTCTTCCCTCTACTGTCTCCTATCTACCATATTCTTGTTTTTTCCTCATTAGCATATTCCTAATGAAGTCGTCACATGGGTCACTCGTATGTATATGTGTGTGTGTGTGTGTGTGTGTGTGTGTGTGTGTGTGTGTGTGTGTTTGTATGTGTGTGTGTGTGTGTGTTTGTATGTGTGTGTGTTTGTATGTGTGTGTGTGTGCGTGTTTGTGTGCGTGTTTGTGTGTGTACGTTTATGCGTGTATGTGTGTATGTGCAAGCGTAGGTGCATATACAACAAACACACAATCCAGAACACAACCCAAAAAGAAGCAGAAAGACCGATTTCAATTGCAAACCTCTACGTAATCAAAGTTCTCGACCCGTATGTTGTAAAACGGCGAGAGTGCTAAGCTCCACTCACTCCCTATGGATGTGAGTCCATGTTAGCATTACACTTTCTATTTCATTCCATATTCTGTTTAAGAAGTAGTAATTCCTTTTTAATTTTTTATTTTTTATCTTTTTTTATAGCTGGAAAGGTGCTATTCTTTAATTAACGGCCTTTTTCCTGTGGAACGACTGGTGGTAATGCTCATGATATTCATTATGATGATTATAACAATGATGGTGTTGATAATGATGAGATAAGAAAAATGATAATAGTAATGATATAGATAATGATATACATCATAATCATCATTACCATTATCCTTTTCATTATCATCCTCATCACCATCATCATCACGATCATCGCCAGCATCATCATCATCATCATAATTATCATCATCATTACATATATAAGTAACGTAGTTATTAATTATAATGATAATAACACTATTACTGATAACATAAATTATAACAATACTAAAAAATGTTAGTAATGAAGATAATAATGATAATAACAATGACAATCATGATAAAACAATTAGATAATCATTATATAATAAAATGATAATAATATGACATAATTATGATAATGATAATGTTGATGTTAATCATTACAATGATGAGAAAGGTAGTATTATCAATAATGATAATAATGATAGCAACAAACTGATAACAATAATAACAAAGGTGATAACGATAATAACAGTAATAACGTATTGATAGCAATGATAATGATAATAATATTAATAATGATAACAATAATCGTAATAATGATAATAATGATAATAATAATAGTTACAATAATGATACAAATGATAACTCTTATCATTATCATAATGATTATGAAAATTATTTTTATCATTATAATCATTATCCTCTTACCATGATTCACTACAAAGCTGTATCCATTATCATGATTGTTATCATAACTTTGATATTACTTTTATAATCATAAATATCATTACTATTATCTTCATCATTGTCATTATTAGTAATATCATTATCATTACTATTACTACTGTCATTATTATCATCATTACTATTATTATCATCATTATTATCACTAACTTTATTATCATTACTATGATGATAATGGCAATAATGACAGATAATAGTAATGATAATATGATAGTAATACTGAATATTAATGATGACAAGGATAATGGTACTACTATTACTACTACAGTTACTACTGATATTGATAATAATAACTATGTTTATCTTGAATGTTACTGTTAATCTTATTATTGTGAGTATCACTATCAATATCATTATTATTATTGTTATCATTATTATCATCATTATTATCACTATCATTATTATTATCATTGTCATCAAATTATCATCATTTTATTTTCATCATCATTATTTAATTTTCATCATAATTATAATTCTATAATCATTATTATAATAATCGTGATATATAAATATTTATCAGATAAGATATAAAATTCAGGGACCGTAAAGTGGCGAGTGCATCTTGGCTTTATTTATGGCACCAAAGTTTCACTATCAAAGGAAGTTATTTAAATATGACTTCCTTATCATCTATATTTATTGTTGTGCAATTGTGCCATAGGACCTTCTGAAATATTGAATTTATCTTAACTTTGGTTTTGTACGTTGTGGTATATATAGGTTGCATACACATAATGGATTGCATTGATTATGGTATTTTGTTTCTATTGTTGACATATAGCCTTTAATCGAACAGCTGGTCACTGAGAATTCAAATGCTTTTATATTCAGCTGCTTTTGTATATTCGTCATTCTGTGTGCTTTTGCCTGTGTATGTGTGTGTGTGTGTTATGGTGTTTGTGTGTGTGTGTGTGTGTGTTTCTATTGTTGACATATAGCCTTTAATCGAACAGCTGGTCACTGAGAATTCAAATGCTTTTATATTCAGCTGCTTTTGTATATTCGTCATTCTGTGTGCTTTTGCCTGTGTATGTGTGTGTGTGTGTTATGGTGTTTGTGTGTGTGTGTGTGTGTGTGTGTGTGTGTGTGTGTGTGTGTGTGTGTGTGTGTTTGTTCGTGTGTGTGTGTGAAACAATTATATGTTCCTTTTTTTTCTTCTTCTTCTTTTTTATTTATTTATCATTATTATTATTGTTATTTATTTATTTTTGCTCGCTATCGCTTATTAGGAATCTGTTACTACAAAACTTCATACGAAGAAATTGCGTTTGCGAATTCCTTTATCCATATATCAATAAATATATACCTACCTCTATGCATAAATATTCATACTTAGTGATCTACAATAGCATTCATGATCCTGTGTCACCCGTTATGTTTAAATCAATTCTGACTCCCGTTAGCATGTAAATCATAAATTATTCCACAGCCACGTAACGGTAATTCGATGCTGTAGGTAAACTTCAGATTTGTCTTTGATCGAGCCTCATACCCACACCTAACATGGACAAATAGCATTAAAGCATTACCCTATAGATATAACTATATAGTTTTTTCTTGTGGAAGAATGTGGAACTGGGTTGTGTGAATGACCTAACTGTCGTCTAATAGACATGTACAGCATTAAAGCATTCCCTTATAGATACAACTTTAAACACAAAGACAAGTACAGCATTAAAGCATTCCTTTATAGATACAAATTCCAACACATAGACAAGTACAGCATTAAAGCATTCCTTTATAGATACAAATTCCAACACATAGACAAGTACAGCATTAAAGCATTCCCTTATAGATATAAATTTAAACTAGTTATTTCTTGTGGAAGGATCTGGAACTGGGTCGTGTGAATGACCTAACTGTGGTCTATTTCCAGCTGCAGTTGCTCTAGGTATCAACAGGTTACTGAAGGTCACTCGACTAGGTCTTCAGAAGCTAATGGATCATGACCATTGGAAAATCACGCTATTCGAGCCTTT
>BOPN01005901.1:32500-35000 GCA_017312705.2 Penaeus japonicus | reverse complement strand
AGTAATTATGATGATGATGATGAAGATGATGATGATAATGATAGTAATTATGATGATGATGATGAAGATGATGATGATAATGATAGTAATTATGATGATGATGAAGATGATGGTGGTATTAGTCATGATAATAATAACAGATAATGATTACAACAGCAACAAATATGTTATCCGGTTGTATTCTTATTATCATCATTACTTTCATTACAATTATTGATAGTATTATGATCATTAGCATTGCCATGATAATGAATATTATCATTATCATTATCATCATAAGTTTTGTTATTATCTTAATTACTATCTTCATCTGTGTAGTTATCATTATAATCATCAACAAAAAGAAGATATTGATGTTTTTTATTATTGATATATTACTTCCCAGTAAAGCAAACCCACGTATACGCATAGCTTTTTTTTTTTTTTTCTAATAATGATGATGGAATGGTGATGATAATGAATCATAAAATTATGATAAGGATGATAATAATCATCATATAATACTATGGTAATTGTTTTTAATGATCTTATATCCTTATCGTGATCATCAACTTCATTACCACCACCACCATCATCGTCATTACTATGATTTCAATCATAGTCATTATTGTTGTTATTATTTTATCGTTATTATCATTTTTCTATTCTTTGCGATGTTTACTCTTATCATCATCATCCAAATCATTAAAAAAAAAATTATATATATATACATATATATATATATATATATATATATATATATATATATATATATATATATATATATATATATATATATATATATATGACCACAATTCCTCGCAAGCATCCGTGGATGTGCTTTGCCGAGAAGGTAAGAGATGACCAATAAAAATTCTTCATTACGTAAAGCCTCATTGGTGTAGTGGTTAGCACGACCGCCTCTAAAGTGGTAAACTCGAGTTCGAATCTCGGCTGAGGCCAACGATATTGATGATTCTTTTTATGAATGATGTTAATTTTGATAATAAGAGTAAAGATTGCTAATAATAGAAATAATGACGATAACGAGAAAATATTAACAAGAATAATAGCCATGATTAGGATAATAAAGATGATATTGATGGTGGTGGTGGTGGTGCTAATGAAGTTGGTGATCATAATATGGAAAGTGATATCTTTGGAAACAACTATCATAGTGTTATTATGATGATTATTATCTTCATTATCATACTTTTATAATTCATTATTATCACCATTCCACCATCATTATTTAAAGAAAAATCTAATTACCCACAATTACTTGCAAGAATACGTGGGTGTGCTCTACTGTAGTAATAAGAATTATCAATATTTTCTTTTTGTTTTTGATTGTAATAATAATTACACAGATAATGATATCGATTAAGATGATAACAAAACTTATGATAATAATGATAATGATAATCACCCTAATAATGCTGATGATCATAATTATATCAATAATAGTAATGAAAGTGATGATGATGATGATAAGAATACAACCGGATATCATATTTGTTGCTGTCATTATCATTATCAGTGTTATCATTATCCTCACTCCTTTTCCAGCATCATCATCGGCATCATCATCATCATCATCATTATCATCATAACAATTTTAGATGATAAGAGGTTTGTTAATATTCATAATCATAACAACAATTTGAAGATTTTTTGATATTTGGTTGATTTCGTTCTCAACATGATTCTTATTGTTAATTTTATTGTTACTAATATCATGATTATTTTCATTATCTTTCTATTTATATTATCATCATTATTATTTATCTTATTACTATCATTATTGTTATTGTTATCTTATTATTATCATTATTGTTATTGTTATTATTGTTGTTGTTATTATTGTTGTTATTATTATCATTGTTATTATAAATGTTATTGTTATCTTATTGTTTCTAATATCATGATTATTTTAATTATCATTATATTCTATTATCATCATTATTGTTATTGTTATCTTATTGTTATTATTATTGTTATTATTATTGTTATCATTGTTGTTATTATTATTGTTATTATTATCATTGTTATTATAAATGTTATTGTTATCTTATTGTTGATATTGTTACTAATATCCTTGATTATTTTCATTATCATTATATTTTAATATCATCATTATTATCATGGATATGTTAATAACATTATCATTATTATTATCTTCAACTAATATTATTGATTTTGTTCCCATTTTTTGTTATTTTTATTATCACTCTTATGATCATTTTCATTATTATGTTTATTTTTATTATCTTTATTGTTTTTAATATTACTACTGTCATCATTATCATTATCATCATTAACAATATTACAATTTTTATTATCATAATTATTGTTATCATTATTCTCGTTATCATTAGCATCCTTTTTTGTCATCTTTGTTATTATCCTTAAAGTGATCATTTCTATTATCTTCAGTATCATATCCATTTTTGTCATTATCAATATCATTGTTGCTATTAGTATTATCATCATAAACATTCTCGTCTTCGCAGTGTCGCTC
>BOPN01005901.1:22500-25000 GCA_017312705.2 Penaeus japonicus | reverse complement strand
AGATTGTGCAATGCCCTTTACGCTCGTTATGGGGTTGAGGCCCTAAGAATAGTTCCTTACGTTCTTTCTCTGTCTCTGTCTCTCTGTTTCTCTGTTTCTCTGTTTCTCTGTCTCTCTGTTTCTCTGTCTCTCTGTTTCTCTGTTTCTCTGTCTCTCTGTTTCTCTGTCTCTCTGTTTCTCTGTCTCTCTGTTTCTCTGTCTCTCTGTTTCTCTGTCATTCTGTTTCTCTGTTTCTCTGTCTCTCTGTTTCTCAGTTTCTCTGTTTCTCTGTTTCTCTGTCATTCTGTTTCTCTGTTTCTCTGTTTCTCTGTTTCTCTGTCTCTCTGTCTCTCAGTTTCTCTGTCTCTCTGTTTCTCTGTCTCTCTGTTTCTCTGTTTCTCAGTTTCTCTGTCTCTCTGTTTCTCTGTCATTCTGTTTCTCTGTTTCTCTGTCTCTCTGTTTCTCAGTTTCTCTGTTTCTCTGTTTCTCTGTCATTCTGTTTCTCTGTTTCTCTGTCTCTCTGTTTCTCAGTTTCTCTGTTTCTCTGTTTCTCTGTCTCTCTGTCTCTCTGTTTCTCTGTCTCTCTGTTTCTCTGTTTCTCTGTTTTTCTATTTCTCTGTCTCTCTGTTTCTCTGTCTCTCTGTCTCTCTGTTTCTCTGTCTCTCTGTTTCTCTGTCTCTCTGTTTCTCTGTCTCTCTGTTTCTCTGTCTCTCTGTTTCTCTGTCTCTCTGTTTCTCTGTCTCTCTGTTTCTCTGTTTCTCTGTTTTTCTATTTCTCTGTCTCTCTGTTTCTCTGTCTCTCTGTTTCTCTGTCTCTCTGTCTCTCTGTTTCTCTGTCTCTCTGTTTCTCTGTCTCTCTGTCTCTCTGTTTCTCTGTCTCTCTGTTTCTCTGTCTCTCTGTCTCTCTGTTTCTCTGTCTCTCTGTTTCTCTGTCTTTCTGTTTCTCTGTCTCTCTGTTTCTCTGTCCCTCTGTTTCTCTGTCTCTCTGTCTCTCTGTCTCTCTGTGTCTCTGTTTCTCTGTCTCTCTGTTTCTCTGTCTCTCTGTTTCTCTGTCTCTCTGTGTCTCTGTTTCTCTGTCTCTCTGTCTCTCTGTTTCTCTGTCTCTCTGTCTCTCTGTTTCTCTGTCTCTCTGTTTCTCTGTCTCTCTGTCTCTCTGTTTCTCTGTCTCTCTGTTTCTCTGTCTCTCTGTCTCTCTGTTTCTCTGTCTTTCTGTTTCTCTGTCTCTCTGTCTCTCTGTCTCTCTGTGTCTCTGTTTCTCTGTCTCTTTGTTTCTCTATCTCTCTGTTTCTCTGTCTCTCTGTGTCTCTGTTTCTCTGTCTCTCTGTCTCTCTGTTTCTCTGTCTCTCTGTCTCTCTGTTTCTCTGTCTCTCTGTTTCTCTGTCTCTCTGTCTCTCTGTGTCTCTGTTTCTCTGTCTCTCTGTCTCTCTGTTTCTCTGTCTCTCTGTCTCTCTGTTTCTCTGTCTCTCTGTCTCTCTGTTTCTCTGTCTCTCTGTCTCTCTGTTTCTCTGTCTCTCTGTCTCTCTGTCTCTCTGTTTCTCTGTCTCTCTGTTTCTCTGTCTCTCTGTCTCTCTGTTTCTCTGTCTTTCTGTTTCTCTGTCTTTCTGTTTCTCTGTCTCTCTGTCTCTCTGTTTCTCTGTCCCTCTGTTTCTCTGTCTCTCTGTTTCTCTGTCTCTCTGTTTCTCTGTCTCTCTGTCTCTCTGTTTCTCTGTCTTTCTGTTTCTCTGTCTCTCTGTCTCTCTGTTTCTCTGTCTCTCTGTTTCTCTGTCTCTCTGTTTCTCTGTCTCTCTGTCTCTCTGTCTCTCTGTCTCTCTCTGTCTCTCTGTTTCTCTGTCCCTCTGTTTCTCTGTCTTTCTGTTTCTCTGTCTTTCTGTTTCTCTGTCTCTCTGTCTCTCTGTTTCTCTGTCTCTCTGTTTCTCTGTCTCTCTGTTTCTCTGTCTCTCTGTTTCTCTGTCTCTCTGTTTCTCTGTCTCTCTGTTTCTCTGTCTCTCTGTTTCTCTGTCTCTCTGTCTCTCTGTTTCTCTGTCTCTCTGTTTCTCTGTCTCTCTGTTTCTCTGTCTCTCTGTCTCTCTGTTTCTCTGTCCCTCTGTTTCTCTGTCTCTCTGTTTCTCTGTCTCTCTGTGTCTCTGTTTCTCTGTTTCTCTGTCTCTCTGTCTCTCTGTCTCTCTGTTTTTCTGTCTCTCTGTTTCTCTGTCTCTCTGTTTCTCCGTCTCTCTGTTTCTCTGTCTCTCTCTCTCTCTGTTTCTCTGTCTCTCTGTTTCTCTGTTTCTCTGTCTTTCTGTTTCTCTGTCTCTCTGTCTCTCTGTTTCTCTGTCTCTCTGTTTCTCTGTCTCTCTGTCTCTCTGTCTCTCTGTTTCTCTGTCTCTCTGTCTCTCTGTTTCTCTGTTTCTCTGTCTCTCTGTTTCTCTGTCTCTCTGTCTCTCTGTCTCTCTGTCTCTCTGTCTCTCTGTCTCTCTGTCTCTCTGTCTCTCTGTTTCTCTGTCTCTCTGTTTCTCCGTCTCTCTGTTTCTCTGTCTCTCTCTCTC
>BOPN01005901.1:0-2500 GCA_017312705.2 Penaeus japonicus | reverse complement strand
AGAGAGACAGACAGAGAGACAGACAGAGAGAGACAGAGACAGAGACAGAGATAGAGATAGAGATAGAGATAGTGATAGAAATAGAGATAGATTGAGAGATAGGGAGAGAGAGAGAAAGAGAAAAAGAAAGCCGAGAGATAGAGATAGAGAGAGAGAATGTGAACCTAAACCAACATAACCAAGACATTAAAAAATAAATAAATAAATAAAAATACAAGACTACATATCCAACCAAAGAATATCATCAACTAAGACTTTCGTGCTTCCAGACGCATCCTAACCGAATCCCGCGGCTCCTCGAACGAAACTGACGAAGCGGCAGTACCTCAGCAGGGGCAGTACTCGGAAGCAGGACATTACGGGCGCCGCGAAGGAACATGCTGGGAAAGGTACTCGCTGTGTCCACACTCGCTCTTCAGTCTCTTGTCGTAGCTGAGGAATTGGCCTTAAAAAATCTACGGTATCTTTTTATAAATTTGAGAAAATTATGATTTAGTGGAAGGATTTTGTATGAGTATGTTCTTCTCGTTTCAGTTGGTATCGACTGGATATTTATTTATTTATTTATTATTAACTTTATTATTTTGTGATAAACTGTTCTGTCCAATATTTTTATTTATTACCAACCTTATGCACACAGGAAAGTGAGTCAAGCAAAGAGAGAGAGAGAGAGAGAGAGAGAGAGAGAGAGAGAGAGAGAGAGAGAGAGAGAGAGAGAGAGAGAGAGAGAGAGAGAGAGAGAGAGAGAGAGAGAGTTAGAGATAGATAGATAGATAGATAGAGAGAGAAAGAGAGAGAGAGAGAAAGAGAGAGAGAGAAAGGATGTGGGTATGAAGAAAAAAAGTGAGGGATGAAGTGACACAGTGAGAGTGAAAGAGAAAAAAATAATAGTATAAAAATAGGTGAGTGAAAGACAGAGAGAGAGCGAGAGCGATTGAAAAAAAACTTAAACACACAAAGAGAAATAAGTAAACAACACATACACCCACACGACCAAAACTAAATCGAAATCCACATGAAAAAAAATCAATCCATACCACAAGCTTAAATCTGCACATGAAGTTAATCGGCAACACTTGAAAATGTAACAAATTACTAACTTTTCCAATAACCGTCAAAAGTCGTACGGACAATTTACCTCGCTCTCAAATCGAAAAAAAAAAATATTTTTCTTTAATGAAGAATAACGCTTCTAGAACGGGGAAAAATGGCTTTAGTTACGCTGGTCTAATTTCTCTCATAGAGCTTTATATTCGAACGGAAATCTTTACATTATTCTGAAGCTTACGTATGTTCATCAAATTATTCCTCTTCATCAAATATCAGTCACGAAATCATGATATGATAATAGAGAACATTAATGAGACAACTTTTATGAATTGTTCAGATCAACATTATGCTTGATAATATTACTTCAATCATTTCACAGGAATGTATTGCTATGAATATTGCACATGGATTTAAATTTAATTCGCAATTAAGGAGTGAGCAACAGAGCGTAATAAACGTAAAATCCAGGAAACGATATAGTGATATTAACCGTAGCTTTTTACGTAAAGTGAATTTAACAATATCTTGTATTGGTTTTAGTTATATATCAAATACCTAAAAAAAAAATCACAAAGAAATCAAAAGTTGTAGATTGATTATGATGTAAAAAAAAGGCATGATAACTCTATAAAGATAACAAAATTTTACAAAATACTTGGACACATATGCTATATATCTAAGGACATAATATGGCTCAGTGACATTAAAGTCTTTCCATTTTTGAATAAGAGAATCTGAAACAGATTGCGAAATAGGTTTCTCGAGAAACAAATCAGATTTTTTTTTCTTGATGTGACGTGACTGCAAGCGTGACTGACATGACACGTGAGAATGAAAGACTTCGTTTATCAATGAACTATTTCCGTACATAATACAAAACAGCAACAACAACAACAGTATAAGGACTAATTAGAATAAAACCCAATACTAAAATAATTAACATAAATAAAAACACATAACATAAGGATTCACAAAAATAAACCCAAATATTATTCAGATCAATCAAAATAAAAACCAATACCATAAGAATGAATAACAACCTACACAAATTTAGCATGTAAGAACACTCTTTTTGATATATGTATTTTGGAAAAGCCATTAATCTTCGACGTGTTTTCCTCGGTCGCCAGTGGTGTCACGGCTAAGCTTTATTGCCGAACGGACATGTCAAGGGAAGTGAGTGAGTGACTTGGCCTGTGTGGAGACTTTTCTTTGGTGAATAAGAAGTGCGAAAGGATCGTAATTCATTATATGATTAAAGGGTTTTAGGGTCTCTTTTTCATTGGCTATGTTAATATCATAGATGCACACACACACACACACACACACACACACACACACACTATATCTATATATATCTATATCTATATCTATATCTATATCTATATCTATATCTATATCTATATCTATATCTATATCTATATCTATATCTATATCTATATCTATATCT
>BOPN01005900.1:85000-87163 GCA_017312705.2 Penaeus japonicus | reverse complement strand
ATATATATATATATACATACATACACATATATACACATAGATATTCATATCACTATCATTATCATGATCCATCTTTATCATATTATTATTAGCAGTAGTAATAGTAGTAGTAATGATGATGATAATGGTAATAATAATCATCATCATCATGATAATGATGATTATAATCATGATGATGATGAAAAGGATTATGATAATGATAATGATGATAAAAAAAACAATGATGATGAAAGGATTGTTAATGATAATAATAATAAGAATAATGATAATGATATTGATCTGGATGATAATGATAATATTAATGATAATTACAATAATAATGATCATGATAAAGATGAAGATGATATTGATAATGATGATACAAGAAGTAATAAAATTAATAGTAATAATATGGAAATTAATTATGAGGATGATGGTTATAATGATAATTACAGTAACAATAATAAGAATGGTGATAATAATTATAATGAAAGGTAAAATGGTGATGTTAATTATGATAATGATGATTATCATAACTATCCTTATCATTAAGTGTTGAACCTAAAATAAATCTTAAAATGTCCTGCCTGCAAAAAGCATATTGTTCATGAAAAAGGGGTGCACCATGTTGTCTGACTGGTACAGTGTTTCCTGAAATATTTACCTTTTCCAAAATGTCAGTATCCTATCATATTTTTTCTTTTATATTTATCATTAGTATTAGGATTCAGATTTTCACTTATTTACTATAAAGGATATACATATATATATATATATATATATATATATATATATATATATATATATATATATATATATATATATTTTTTTTTTTTTTTTTTTTTTTTTTTTTTTTTTTTTTTTTTTTTTTTATTCCATTCCATAACAAAGAAATATTCAGTTTAGTCTTATTTGGTTGATATTTACCCTAAACATTAGACAGCAGGCAAAAATATAGGTTCTCGATCTGAAATTCTGCTACTGCTTTCCTGCAGGGTTCGCAGTACCCATGTTTACAGTATGCAGTACTTGTTTTTGTTTGTTTGTTTTTTTGTTGACTATGTTCAACAAGTTATAAAACGTGGCTTGGACATACATTTGTCCAATTTTTAAAATCCTGCTTTGAATAAGACACACGCAAAATATATATGTTTCCTGGAACTTACTGAGTACCATGTGGCTAGCTTTTGGTTGCCTAAACCTGTTGTTCTAGTGTTGACGGTATATTGCTATCATCATGAAAAAAAAAAAAAAATATATATATATATATACATATATGTATATATATATATATATATATATATATATATATATATACATATGTATATATGTACATATATATATTAACATTTATTTCTATAAAAAAATCATTGCGATTGCCAAGTCTGTAGCACTTACAGAACATGCATAAATGATTGTTATTAAACATAGCTATAGCTTCCCTATGATTAAGCAATTATTAAACTTCTTTTGTGGATTTCTTTTAAGATCAGATGGGTAAAGATGAAAAAGGTACAAATGAGACTGTATAACTTCCACAATGAGTTACGAAAATTACTCCGTTTTATCTACATTTATCATAATAAACTCTGTTCGTGGATAAACGATTTATTAACCATGGCTACAGCTTTCCCTCAGCTAAATGTAGGGAAGGGGGAGGGGGGGACACGGTATACCTTCTGATCGCATGGATCTGAAGAATTAAGTATTTTAAGTAAGTTACGATCCCTCGCTGAAGTACCGTTTTTCGTGTTCCTTCGGTACTGATTATGCTTATAATTAGTCATTACGTTATGAGGTTCCCTGCTGATCTACTACAAACAAATACACAAATTGATAAGTTAAAAAAAAAAAAAAAAAAACATAACCATCGATTAATAGATATGTCTTTATGCCCTGGCTACAATTTTACCTGATAACGAACGATTAAACAGAATGTTACCAGACAAAACGCAATAGGTTAGACAGGTCGTGAAGCGAAAATTGGATGGGTGTATGAGAGATGTTAGCTGACATTAACGCTAGGAAAGTGTCAGGAACGTGGCGGGCCTTGCTTTGATTTACTGACACATAACAAGAGGTCGTATTTGCAAGTGTAGTTCAGTGTAACACGACACCGGATTAAAGAGTAAATGCAAATAGGAATAAACGAACGGGCATTGGCTCAGATGAAAATGCGGGAAC
>BOPN01005900.1:62500-70000 GCA_017312705.2 Penaeus japonicus | reverse complement strand
TACCGACAGCTTACTGAACTTTTCTTTATCGTCTTTACCGCCTTTAATATCTCACTGAATTGGCCGTTCATTTGGTTTATGTCAAGATCTTTGAGAGCTGAGTATCTGTTTCGCATGTTAAGACTAAAAATTCCGTCGTCCTATTCTGAATGTTAATTGGATTAACAAGATTTAAATTCAAATTCAAAATACTTTATTACATTATTACATTAATTACAATGGTTATTCTATTTACATGTATAGTATTAACATTGTATAATAACAAAGTATTAACATAGTCATTATAAAGTACATGTGTGGCCAATATAGATGACATACTAACATTACAAGTGACTGAAATACCGTATTTGGCTTGATGTTCAAGCGCCTGATGTCATTGATAATTCAGATGTTCTCTCAATTTTATTATAAATGTACTTAGGTTAGAAATATTTCTAAGATGTGGCAAATGGTTCCAGATCATTGGTCCTCGGATTTGCATATTTCTTGTTATAGTGGCTATTGTTTTTGTAGGTAAAAGCTAATGTGGATAATTTACTTGTATATTTTTTGGGATTAGTATACTTGTGTCATAATTATATTTTTGTTGGATTTTTATGTGGTCGAGTTATGTGGTCGAATTTGTATACATTTCCTATTGCTACTCTTGCACCAAAATTTTGTAGTTTTTGCGCTTTTTGTATTTGTGTTTTGTTTGTTGAACCCTAGATGTTTAGGCAGTAGTTAATGATACTGAGGGCTAGTGTTTGTACAACAATGATTCTTGTTTCTGTAGGGATTTTGTCTTTTGTGTGATTTAGGTATATCAAGGTACCCATTACCTTCCTGTAAATGTAGTCAATATGTGTTTCAAAAGTCATGTATCTGTCTATGTATACTCCTAGATTTTTAACTAAGGTGCTTGTTTTAATGTAGCAACCTCCGAATTCTATAGTTGTATCTGTGGGGATTTTGGCAATGTTTTGACGGCTGCATATGAAAACGAATTGTGTTTTTTGGTGGATTCAGTTTCAGACCATTTCTATCAAAGTAACTCTTTGCTTCTGTGAGAGTCTGCTTAGTATCTTCTACTAATTCGTTTAAATTGTTTACAGAGGCTGCGTGAAGAAACTGAGAGTCATCAGCGTACTGACTAAGACATAGTAAATAAAATTGGGCCTAATATGGAGCCTTGTGGAACACCAGATGAGACTTGTTGTTTTAATGATAGATTTTCCTACACTTTCCTACCTGAATTAAGAAATCCTAATATCTTATTTTTCATTCAGAGATATATTGTTCCTAGGACCCCAATGAAACAATTTATGTTACAAATTTTGCATATTGTATTTTCAATGCAAAAATACAGTAGTGGGTACTCAGAGTCCCGCCAGGCTTCTAGACACAAAAAATGAACCATTTTTTTTACAAAAAAGAAAACATAATAGTTAACTTTTAAGGAAGAATTTTAACAAAATAATGCTGGATTTGCACTTTTTAGGAAATACGAGAATATAATATCATGATTCCATGGTATTATCACACTTTATAATAATCATTGGCACCCATTACATATAAGATTGAACATATCGTTGTATTTGGTTCTTTTACATGAAAAAAATACTCTGTGATTGTAATAACGTACATAATATATATGAGCAAATAAATAAAAGTCTATACTTTCTATTTCTTCTATTGTAACTCATTACAATAAAAGTAGAATTTAGTTGTGAAATAAAAAAAATAAAAAATAAACTTTGTAGCATTACAACATAGATGAATCCCACAATGACTGCATACTGATATTGGTCGTGACTCTATTCCTTTCTTGGAGCATACCTCACATCTTCCCTTTTTCTGAGTGAATTTTGGCCAATGTACCCCAGTATTGGTAAATCTAACTGGCGTTGGTATACTGGACTCAGTTTTCCTTCGCTTGGGCGTTCCTCGAGCTTTACGATCTTTTGTATAAGTCAGAAGTCCTCTGGCAAGCTCTCTATGGAAGTTGAAAACTGAAAGAGATGGATGAGTTTCTTTGAAAACAGCATATGCATTCACAATACTCATATCAAGAAGACCAAAGAAAATTCTGTGCCACCATTTCATGCTCTTTCTGTTCGTGCCATACAGTTGCCGAAGCATATCGTGCTTATCTACTCCGCCCATGTTCTCATTATAGTCTTTTACTACTTGTGGGCATGGAATTATTATCTTGTTTCCATCTTTCTCTGTTCTTTTGACAGTTGTAGGGGAAATACCATGGTAGTTGGAAGCTAAATGAACTGCTTTATTATCCTTCCATTTGTAGGCAGTTATACCATTTGGTGTGGACCTGTAATCAAAGTCTCCTCTTTTTAGTTCTTTGTCACCTGCTAGACAAGGAAAATCTTTTCTTGTTGGTCTGATAGTGCCACATGCTTGAATCCGAAAACTTTGCAATACTCCTAGGAGAGCAAAATATGTAAAAAAGAAAAAAAAATTGTCAAAGAAGACTTTGTGATTTTTGCCTCTGAAATGGTCGGTCAATTTATGCAAATGTCTTTGTGATGTTTCTTCTCAGGCACTAGTGTATTTACCAGTTTCCATGTTTCGGAAGAGTCGTCCCTACATTCTTTGAACTTGTTTTTAAGATAATTTACTTTTGTACTCTTGATAAGGGTTTTCAAATTTATCTTTTTTTGCTTATATTCAGCCTGAAGGGTGGCATCATATCTATTTATTTTAAGAGCTTTGTGAGTGTTATTTCTATCACTTATGGCTCTGTTAATGTCGTCGGTTATCCAATGAGCAGGGGACGTCTAATTGTTTTTGTTTTATACAGAGCAGAAACATCTATGGCATTCTTTATCACATTCGTCAAAACAGTAACTTGTCTGTCAACTTCATCTGTTAATAAAATCTCCGAGAGTGTCGATTCATTGGCCATGGTACGTTAGTAGAGTGACTGAGGGTCATAATTCGTTAAATCGCAAGTTTTGATAATTGGTTGTTGTTTTACCTTCTGTATATTTAAAGTCATGGCCAAAAGTTCATGATCAGCAATTTCGCATGGGGCAGCGTCTGTATATAGGATGGTATTGGGTCTGTTTTTTTCTGTAAGCCTTGTAGGCTTATTTATGAGTTGCTTTAATGTATTCTGCTGAATAATTCCATTTAACTTTGCATTTGACTTATCAAGATCGTCATTTAAGTCGCCTAAAATAAAAAGTGGTTTTCTTTTCATTTACATTTCTTTAAATAGATTATCAAGATATTCGAATGGTGACATGAGGGTGTTATTTACAGTTGTCGTGGAGATCTTGTTAGATTAAAGTAGAAATATGCAAACTCTGCCTCCTCGACTTGCATCACATCTATAAACTTTAAAATTTGGAATGTAGATGATCTTGTTTGGTATTTCTTAGTGAAGGCAGGTTTCACTAATGCAAAGAATATCAATATCCCTCTCCTTAATTAAGTGACCCAGGAGAGACTGAGCATTGACATGTTCTATTTTAAGTCAGTTTGTGGTCTGATCACCGAATCTGCAGACCCATTTGCGGCGTTAAACATTCTGTTCGATATTGTACTTGTTTCTCCTTAAGAAAACCTTTACACATCGGATTCTATAAAAAGTTATGAATTGATCTCTATGCCTCTTATAGTAACAGTGAAGCTTGAATAATCTTCATGTGTCATCTTAGTTTTAAAGTCTTTGACATTTGATATGTTGTCAAAATTACTAACGAGGAAGTCTTCAATATCTTCTTGTTGTATCTGGATGGCAGCTAGTAATATACATTTACACTACCGTCGGACGATCGGTACATTGTAGGGCTTTGGTGTATTGCGTTCCTCCCTTGTTTTTCTTATTTGTTTTCTCGAGGTAACAGTGACTTATTGATGGGATTGATGTGTTTCCGCTCGTTCTACGTAGTTGTTGATGACGAGTAGTGGTGCTTGTGTAGTTGGAGGGGTGGTAGAGGGGACAGGAACTCCAGGCACGTGGTGGTATGTTGCATCTTTCCAGTTGTGGTTGGTTAGAAGAGGTTTTTGCTTATTCTTCCTTTTACTATTGTTAATGTAGTTTCTACTGGTTGTTGCTTGGATATTGAGTGATTGGAGGGGGTTGAGGTTATCGTGACAGATGCCTCCTTTCCGCATTCCTGCGTCTGGAGAGGCACACCTTGCTTAATCACACTGTTCAGTGCAGATTGTTGTTCGGAGAACATTCCAATCATCAAGTCTATTTTATTTCCAATAAGATTTTGACTGTTGAAGGAAGTTTCAGGCTGGGTTTGTGTATCTTGGTGTTTCTTATTAAAGAATAGTTTCACAATTGGTAGAAATACCTTCTTTCTTTGGTGGTGACCAGTCAGTGACGGGAGTGTCTGTCGTTGTTATAACAAACACTATATCAATGTTATTTAAACACTGGTCGATCATGGTATGCACTATGAGATTCGTCATTCATTTAATGTCTCTGGTTGTGTTTCTCATTTTTCTAGAGTCAAATATATTTAAAACAATATTGTGGCCGTTGTCGATCTCAGCAGGGCTGTATAACTTCTTAATTTGACCACACAGGACCATCCGTGCCCATGCTTTTTTTGTTGCAATGAAGCGCAGGATAGGTTCAGCACTATTGTAATATTGCTGATCAGACAAATGGCTTTTCTGTCTATGTTGTTTTCACTGCCGTCACTGTATTCACTGGAGGGGTTGTTGTAGTTTCTAGGGCTGCTAAAAAGTCCTTTGCCTTAGCCGGGGGAGGGGGCAAACTTTACCCTGGCTACCGTTGGGGTGCCCGTCACCATGGGCGAGGGGGCAGCTTTGACCCGCGCTGCCAAGGGGCCCATTTCCTCGGGCAGTAGTATATTTATTTCCCTGGGAAGGGGGCACAATACCCTGGGCGAACCCCTGGGACCCCTTTCACTCTGAGGATTAGAGCTCGAGCTAGCTGCTCGAGGAAGCACCGGGGAAGCTCCCTGGCTGGCCCCCGTAGACCCTCTGACTGTGAGAGACTATAAGGTGTCATGGTTTGCTAAGCTGTTTGGCGGCGGCGGAGAGGAGGCAAAAACACGTCCGTTCACCACAGCGGCTAGACTCAGAGACATCTGTATGAGCTTTTCGTTCCCTTCTTAACTGTAATTTAACTCGACTTTTGACCAGTCTATGGCTGCTACCGACATTTACTTAATTGATATCACTTACATCTTGTATAATGCCACACCTGTTGGTGATTATGAAGTCTTTAATCGTTTTTAATGCCGGATGGCGATTTCCATGTCCATTTCCTATTCCATGTTTCCCAACCGAGGTTTCCCCATCTTCCCTTCTTCCTATCTTGGCATTAAAATTCCCCATAATCACGGTAAAATGGGTTTTTGCTCTATTGGTAGCTGCTTGCACATCTTCATAACTCTCTATCTCCTCATCACTATGATTGCCGATAGGAGCGTATACTTGGATATTCTTTAGGTTATATCTGCTGTTTAGTTTCAGTATTACAAAAGCTACTCTTTTGCTCACACTACAGAATTCCCTCTTGTGAACTAAGAAACCTATTCTTAATTCTTGTTAGCTATCCAGAGGTTTACCTCTCGAATATTGCAAGTATCCATCATTTAGTAATTATTGCTCCTCACCTAGTATTCTAACTTCAGAAAGTCCTACAATATCCCATTTAATGAATAAAAGATCCTCAAGCAGTGTCAAAAGATCAGACTCTGCTCTCAGAGTCATTGTATGTGCAAAGGCTTATCGTTGTAAGTCCAGGTCTAACCTGAGCGATCCTGATCGCCGCCGTGACAATGAGCTCTTTCGCTTCCGGAGAATGAGGGCCATTGTCTTGACTGGGAAATCATATTTAAGAGGGGTGGGGCCTGATACCCCCACCTACCGGCTTTAATTGTAACTTGGTAGGGGGAGTAATTTAGTCAGGAAACCAACATTGATCTCTAATAATACGTTTGAGCTACTCTCACTTGTTATTATGAGATATTAGCATCCACCGATCTAGATCACTACCTCTCAGTCTACTCCAGTGAAAATGAGCATTTATTTTATATACACGCCTCGGGCCCGCGCATAATGCGTGCTTGCATGCTTATGTTCTTGTATGCTCGCACATTCGCACTCATGTACGTTTACACCTATATATGCACAGCATAGACGCATAAAAATATGTATTTATACACACATTCCAAGCAATGTGCACAGATGCATATGCAGGTATATTTTATGGACACTGAGAACGTGACATTTGTGATTCTATAGTATAATGTGCTCACGAACTAGGAGTGGGATTTTTACTCAGGCCAGATGTTGAAAGGATGTTGGTCACCTTTTACCCTTGGCACAGGCACTGACATGGCATCTATGGGGTACGTGAATGCGATGTTTGACCTATTTTCTATTGGTATGCTTGGATGGTATGAAATAGGAAGATATTCACACTGTATGTTATACTGGCAAATCACTATAACAAATGGTATGATATAACATATGTATATATATAGGTATATATATATATATATATATATATATATATATATATATATATATATATATATATATATATATATATATGATTCTCTCCCTTATCTCCAGTGGAGTTATATTACGTCATTTTGAGACAATATTTTTCGAAGAGATACCGAAAACATACATTACTCTGCTATTATAAAGAGCTGTTTTATCCGTATATAAGAATTATCTTTAAAATCTTTCACAAGTTTTTAACAAATATTTTTTGTTTGCCTTTGCTATTCCGTTAAAATGGTTTGTTAATAAAATCACTATTATTGCCAGCCAGGTCGTTTCATGCAAGGTACGATATATTTCATGCTATTTTAAGTAGAATTCTTGGTCAGTGAAAGCCCTTCTTAAAGCTGTAATACATTCCTTCATATTCCCTTTTATGCAGGGTATCAGAGCATAAAAACACGTTATACACCTTGCAATGAGGTTTGTATATTAAGTAAGCACTGCGGAGACTTGCTCAAGAGAGGAGAGTAAAGAAATCATTGGATATTCCCTTTCGCTTCAAATGTGCCTTGTGCTTCGAAACCTGCAGGAGTGTCAACACGTGTAAAAATAGAAAGAAAAAAGAACTATACGTATATACATACTGTATACGTATATATATATATATATATATATATATATATATATATATATATATATATATATATATATATATATGTATGTATATATATATATATATAAATATATATATATATATATATATATATATATATTTATATATATATATATATATAAATATATATATATATATATATATATATATATATATATATATATATATATATATATATGTATATATATATATATATATATATATATATATATATATATATATATATATATATATACATACATGCATATATATATATATATATATATATATATATATATATATATATATAGAGAGAGAGAGAGAGAGAGAGAGAGAGAGAGAGAGAGGGAGGGAGAAAGATATATATATATATATATATATATATATATATATATATATAT